>JAOANR010000002.1:28916711-28945467 GCA_030278955.1 Hygrophila difformis
AATTGCCTTTTTGGCACAATATCACAAAAGATCACTCTCGTCCATTCAGGCACGAGGTATAAAGCTAGAGGGACACCCTGCAGAGCACTCACCCCTACTTATTTCGGGGAGATCTAGATCAGCCTAGAATAACGCGTTTTCGAAAACTTTTTTAGCATTTAAACATTGTTCGCAAATTGTGTGTTTCGAAAAGTTAATTCCTCAACGTAGGAAACAAAGTCCTCGACACAGTTTACGCCCTTTTCAGTTTAGAAATTCAATTTAAAAGCAATCGATTTGAGATTCGCAAAGTGTAACAAAAACATATTAATGAACAACTTTCGTGTTTTAAGTTTCTCGAAATTATGTGAGGAAATAAGTCAAATTTTGCAATCTTTTGAAAAAGTAAAATCTGCCAACTTTTCCGGTAACAGCGCACTGTCTTTCAAATTCGTTTTCGACCTAGCAAACAAAATCAAAATTTATGAAAATTTATAGGCACTTACACGACACAAAAATAAACAAGTTTTATTAGAGGCATTTTATCCGAAAACATTCCGGATAAATCAGATTCGCGCATCAAGATCCATTAGAAAATCTGTCAGGATTTCGTTTAAAAATACACAGATAACCAGGTTGCATTCGGAGGTCCAAACGTTAACGAAAACTCACAAAATTTTACAGACACATTCTTGAGACAGCAATCTACAACTTTCATTTTTACATCAAAGATTATTTTTGAAATAATCCATTAGAAAAACGTCAAGGAAGTTGAACACTACATTCTCTCATCTTTTCAGTTTTTGTGAAAAAGTTCAGAATAAACAAGATGCGATTTCGGGGGTCAAAACTTGATGAAAATGCTTGAAAATTTGACACAACCTAGATTAAAATGTTAGGAACAAAACTTCAGTTTGGGTTTTTCGTTTCGGATTCTTGAAATAGGAGTTTTCGTTGGATTTCAGAAAACGCGCAAAGGTGAGTTCTTTAAGTCCGATTTTTATGTTTTGATTAAATCTTGTGTTACGAAGGTTCCTAAGCCACAGAGATTAATACGTAAGGCATTGAATTACATAGTATGAGATATGGGTCGTGTCTGGATCGTTCGGTGCCTACGGATTTCTACGAACGGATCTACTCAACATGATTTCTTCCTCCTCTGGCCACGAACCGAAATCGCAAGGAAAAATCCGTAGTTAGATCAAAAGTTTTGATTTAAAACGACAAAGAAAACTTAATCTACACCTTACCAACAATCCTACAGCCTTGACTCTTGCTCCACACGTCCTCTTGCTCGGATTTGATCGTCGGAAGTTCAAGAACACAAGGGTTTTGGGGTTTTTCGGATTGGGAGAGCTTGGGAGAGGAAGTGAGGGTAATGGAGGTGAATGGAGTTTGAAATTATGGCCAAGGATCAGCCATAACTCGTCCCTAATACCCTTTCCTCGATGAGGATTGTGTTTTCATAGTCGGGGGTCGAAAATAAGGCAAGAAATCGCCAAAACCGCGTGAGAGCAGCGGTCCAGACCGCCGGCGCGACCGTGGCGCGCGAAACGAAGAATCCCACGCGAGCCCCAGCTGGGCTCATGTCCGGGCCGGGCCGTGCGATCCGTCGGGCCATTTCTCATCTCTTTCGGGCTTCTATCCTCCTACATTCTCGGGCTCGATTTTTCGGGTCATTCTCGGATTATGATTCCTATCTTAAATTTATTTCGACTCAAATTAATTTCGTATTTGAAATCTTGAATCCTTCGAGTTCGAAGACTTTTAGCTCCCGTGTAATAATTTATATAATTAAATTATTTCCGGCTTCACGGGTTCTTGGAATTAAAATTCTCTTGCTCTTCGAATTTTTAATTCCATTTCTTTTTATTAAAAATCGCGGGTATTACAGTGTACCCTCCTTAGAAATCAACTTCGTCCTCGAAGTTGCGCTTTAGCTTCTCGCGAGTTAGGGACTAAGGTCATATCATTTCTAAGTGAGAATTATGACTGAACTTAGAATTGAAATTTCCAAGTTTCCTACGTACCCTGTGAAGGGATCAAGTTATTATGTAGTTCAAAACAATTTGAATTTGTTTATTTGAGATACATATTATTGGGTCGTTATATCCTCCTCCCCTTAAGCTTACAGTTATGTCCCCATAACTGTGGTTGCATCATCTTGGAACAGGGTTGGGTAACGCTGTTTCATGTCGGCCTCCAATTCCCACGTTGCCGTCTCCGCTTCGTGGTTGGACCAAAGAACCTTGACCATTCTCACGGTCTTGTTCCTTGTTACTCTCTCCTTGACATCGTGTATTTGCACTGGAATTTCCTCGTAGGTCAACTCATCATCCAGTTCAATTCCTTCCGATTGAAGTACATGTGTCGGGTCCGGCACATATTTCTTCAATTGCGAGACATGGAACACATTGTGCACTCGAGCCAATAGAATGAATAAAGGGACACAGAATAAAATAAAAAAATGACTCTGGGGTCTAGCGCGGCCTCCCCGCGGTGCAAATGGAAAATGCGCCGCGACTGCGCGAAGACGGCAGAGGCGGTAAATGGGTCGCGAGGTGAGGTGCATGAGCTTCACTCCATTTCTCCCCATTTCCGTGACACCTCTCCATTCCTCTGTCAAATTTGGTTCCTTCCTCCCAAATCCCCTTGATTTCTGTCTCGGTTTCACCAAGTAAGGTATGAATCCACCTCTACCACTTGTTAATTTCAGATTCTACACCTTGGTTTGTGTGATTTCGGGACGGATTTTAGGAATTAGGGTTTATGTAGGAAATTGGGGATTTGTTAGTTTTAGGCTTGATTTACGCAATTTGGTGAATAATTGTGTTACTTGATGTTATATTTGTTGGTTTGAATGTGTTTGTGCAATAATGTATACATCTTCTTGGTGATTTCTTGCTAGATTTTGAACTTTTAGGAAGAATATGTACATTTCAATTTTAGTTGACAATGTAGGCATGAGAGTAAGTTGATCGTTGTTGTTTGGTGCTACATGCGTTTATTGGTTGTTGATTGGGTGATTGCTCCAATTGTGGGTAATTATTCATAAATTTGTAAGTAACTTGGAGTATTATTTTCTGTGCACGTAGCATGTTCGATGAAATGCCACAAGGATCTCCATTCTTATTTTGATATGCTCTTTGTTGGGATTACCGTCTACTTGATGATGATGATGGATGATTAGGCTTGATGTTTTGATGGATTATTCATGTTGAAAGTCTATATTGATGCTTTTCTGTGTATTCCTGCTTGATGCCTAGTGTGAGGATTATAGCTTTATATTTAATATTGGGCATTTACGCAGGATATTACTTTTCATGTGGATTGTTTTGGCCGCTCTTATGTGCCCTCCGAGGCCCAAGAGACGGGCCACACGACGTGATGAGGCTGGTCCCAGTACTGCTGCTCCGGTGATGCCGGATGTAGAGGAGAGCGAGTCTGAGGAGGTGGAGCAGGAGCAGGGCTCGAGGCTCAGGGGTCTTCTAGACGAGGAGCATCCTCGAAGCACGACAGATGTCGGTTCGCGACCATGGCCGCTCAGGATTTCTATTTCGACGAGCTGCTCCGGAACCGGGCTTATGTTCCTGAGAGAGGCATCCATCCCCGCACGATGGATGATGATAGAGTTCGGACAGTATTAGATCACCTCCAGTGGACTGGGCTTGCGCGCCATCATGAGGGTATAGTTTCAGGGTATCTAGCTATGGAGGTTCTCGCCAACATCGGCGGTCTAGGGGAGCATAATGATTTGTCTCGTGTCTGGGTTCACGGTCGTTACCTAGATTTCAGTGCTCGGGCGATCAACCTATATTTGGGTCTGCCCAATGAGGGCGTGTTCCGGCCAAGCCTGAAGGTCGCGCTCCCCCACCTGCGTGGGATGCATTTTGCACCGAGGTACCACCACGGAACGAGCATGATTATGAGCTGCGTTTGACGACGATGGACACCCACTGGCGTGCCCTTACTTAGATTTGGTTAGGACGCGTCCGCTCGATTACTCGGAGCCACATTGTCTTAGACCATGTATACTAGACCATTCACTTTGTAGCCCGAGGCGGTAGAGTGAATGTGGGGTCTTGTATTGAGGATAACTTGAGGAGTATGCGACGAGGCCGAGGTAGTAGGGTGGTCACCCATTTCCACCTCATCTGCGGTCTCTGTGCGACACAGGCGATCCGTACTACACCGGCGATAGATCCTTATGAGTTAGATTCGGGTGACTATTACCTTATTCCGCGCTACAGCGCTCGGCACGTGGCTTTGCAACGTGGAGCATCTCGGGCTGTGCTTCGACCGGAGCCCGAGGATGGTGGTTTGATCTTGGTCGTCCCTCCAGAGCAGCCACTTCCACCTCCCGTAGTTCCACCTCAGGGCCAGGAGATGACGCAGATGATGCAGGAGATGCAGGCCCGGGATGGATGCTGGATTCGCAGCTGGTCAGGCTCACTATGACGCCTTGGATGCTCGGATGGATTTGTATCAGACTCGCATGGACACGATCACCACGAGGCAGTTGGAGCAGCATGCCACCGTGACTGACATGTACGCGTATATGAGACAGATGGACGAGTACAAGCGGCAACAGTTCTCACCACCTGACCAGTGATTCTACGGTTCTTTTCCTTTACATTTCTATTTGAGGTCTGTAGTAGGAGTATTTCGTTTAGTTGTTTTCACATGGGGTTGTATAATGACGATTCTGTTGACTGTGATTGCGTGCTTTTCGTAGTTTGTGATTTCGTTGTGTTGTGTAGTATCACTGATAGCTCATCTGCTTGATTGTTATGCCTTAGAAATGTGGATTTAAGAACAAGTTTTTTTTTAAAAAAAAAAAAAGAAAAATGCAAAAACCTTGTATATTTTGTTTGATTGAGTCCGACAAGGTCTTTGAAAATATAACGACGAGTGATGAGTATTTTGAACATATATATTTATATATAATATTTTAAATATAAAGAGTAATCTGTAATATAAAGGCTTGTATTTTATTACTCAATAGAAAGTTTTTATTTCGATACAAGCCATAGGAATGGGAATAGTAGTGCTAGTAATAGTTTATAAAACGAAAATAGTACTAATAGAAATAGTGCATCAATGATCCCTAAGCCTAGGGAGAATAGGTAGCCGGATCCTCCATAGAGTCCATAGAGTCCTTCTCGTCAGGTACTAAGCCAGAACCCAAGGGTTCCATAGGGTCCATGGACCACTGGGCCTGGTGGATCATTGGCTCCAGCAGCATCGGGTGCAGGCCCCGGGCTAAGGGGAATCACGCCGTCAGCTAGGTTAGTCAGCTCCCATCCCAAGTGCCCTACTTGTGTCTCTAAGTCGTTATTCTTGTTTTGGAGCTCAGTCACTTGAGCTTGGAGTTCAGTGACTTGAACTTTGAGTTGGATTATGTCGTGATGATCCACTTCTCTAAGATGTCCCAAGTGGACCATGTTAGCCTGTAGCTGTTCTACCCCCAATTTGAAATTGTTTACATTCTGTGGCGATTCGAGATTTGCATTTGATAATGGCCAAAATTGACCATTATTTTCAATCTATTTCCGTGTCTAAACAGGACATTTGATCGCATTCCGGTCTTATTTAAATAAGAAAGCAGTTGAATCTGACAGATATATGCAAGTTTGTATAAATAATAAGCGGGTACTGAAAAATACAAAAATATTGCTTTTTTTATTAAATTTGTGTTAAAAAAATCCAAAAACATGATAAAATATTAAAACGGGAAATTAAATTAAAATCCCGCGATGGGGTCCGAACTACCTGCGTAACCCCTGGAGGAAATATTATGTAAGAAAACCCCACGGATTGGAAACAATTAAGTAAAGGGAAAATAAAAAAAGAAGTAACCGTTTAATTTAATAGTAAAGCCTGACGCTACCAGGTAATCCCAGATTTGCCTTGTCTTGCATTCGTCCCCGGACATAGGTTACTTTCCATACAAAATTGAACAGAGAAGGTCTGACGGTGCGGGCTGAAATCGATTGCGAGTGCGAGGAAGAAATGGATTGCGAGGGTGCTTAATTAATTTGGGGGAATTTGTTTTCCGGAAGGGGGAGTCGGAAGAGCGCAGGCGAGGGTTCCCGTGGGGAAGGGCGGGCAGCGCACAAGCTACGGTGGAGGGTGCCGGTGGAGTTGGAGGCTCGCGAGGGAGGGAATTGCGGCGGAGAGCGATAGTGGTAAGTAATTCACTACAAGAATCGCAAGCCAAGGCGACGAACATGTGGCGAGGAAACGTTATTCGTCGCCCGTAGGCGACTTACGGGGTGAGAAAAATTACTCCTCGTCCGGGGGAGATGATAGAGGCGACCAATGCAGAAACTCGTGGCCCAGTAGTGAGGATGTGAGCGAAGATTTCCTGGATCGTCGCCTACCTTTTAAGTTTTTATAGATCTAATCCGCCAAATCAAAACCTAGATTACCACTTCTTCTCCCAAGCCCTAGAAGAAACCCATCCCGAGAAATAGAAAACGCCGATTGGACTACAGGTGGTGTGAAATTGAGAAGAACGATGAGAGGGTAAAGCGCGAGTGAGCGAGGAGCAGCGGTGGACTGGACAACCATGGCGAGCAGACGAGACAACGTTCCGGCAGCCGACTGTTGGTGGATGAAGACGGCGGCGGCAGTCGCGAGCGGAGGCTGACAACTCTATCGATATGGGAGCGGCGCCGTGAGGAGAATGAGACCAAGCAGAGCAGTGAGAGGCAGACACGAACCATGGCATGAGGAGAACGAGGCCTGGCGAGATGGAAGTAGCAATCAGCACAACGGCGAGTTTGAGATAGAGGTGGGGCGGCTGTGCGACGCAGCCGACATCGGCTGTGATCACTGGACGGCAATGGGGGTGCTGGTATCTCTTCTTCCTTTGTTTTCTCTTATCCGTTGAAAGTTGTGGTTGTGATGGTGATTTGATGATTTTGATTTTGGTTGGAATTTTGGGATCGTAGTTCATTATTGTTTAATTTGATATTTTTGGTTGTTGATATTTGATTGTTAAATAAGTTGGAGATCTTGAATGTAGGTATAGGTTGTATAATGTTGGCTTGGTTTTGTTAATTATTGTGTAAATTCTCTATTGTAGAAGGGAGACAAATGCTTCAATTGCTTGAAAGTTGAAAAATCTCATGTTTTCCAAGTGTCGTATGCGGAGAGAAGCTGTATGTATATGTCCGCACAGCAGAGTTCAAAAACTCGCCTTGCAACATTGGCTTGAAGCTGTATGTATAAAGTAGTACGGACTAGTATGTTTTCAACTACCCATGTTATGGGTTTCTTGATTAATAATAGTAATACCATAGATTTAATTGATCTTTTGTTGGATAGAATGGTCCACGACATCGTTATGGGCACAATCTGCATTTCTATGCCTTGTATAAATCTTTTTACTTAACTCGAACAAGTCCTTTTTAGAGGATTTGATGTGCTTTCCATTGAATGTAATGATTTGCTAAAAAGAAATGGATACTCAGTTCCAGGCTCGGCATTGGAGAAGGGAAGGAGGTTAACCTTATAGAGATTTGCCCTCCTTCAATGCTTCGCCAACAATGCATCATGTATTTGGGTCCGATGCGTGCGACCTTTAATTTGTTCCTTTTCCTTAATCTTTAATCACTTTTAATTTGTTTCTCATGAATTTGGATGTTGATGTGTCCTCGTTTTTATGTCTGTAGATGGAGAGTAATGCTTACGAAGTTGGAGTGGAGGACAGAAACTTTTTTACAAGGAAACGGGTCAACTTTTGGACACACCGGACAAACCAAAGGTTTGAAATGGATTTTTGTCCTCAGCACCTCTAAGATATTATATGTGGCACAGAAAGAGAAAGTCTCATTCCAGCATTCAAGTTTCCTTGCTGGAGTAGCGACAATGGCTGCTGGAGGGATTATAGCCGAAAATGATGTCTTTAAAGTATTTTTTCTCTTACCATTCCCATTTTTAAGACAATATGGCTCATGCGTTCTTGTTTTTGCTGCTTTTGTTTCTCGATCTTGTATTCAAAGTTCCAACAAACCAATTACTCGTTAACAAAAAAAGGAAAAAAAAAAAAAAAAGAAAAGCTTAACTAGTCACAAAGTTGGTTTCTGTTTGTATCCAACAGGTGGTGTGGCCTCACAGTGGCCATTATCTGCCAACAACTAAAATATTCCAGGACTTTAAATTATTTCTCAAGGTGAAGAATTGGATATTACTGATGCTAAGTTGAGTACAAGTGAACTTACAATTATTTTTGCTCAGGGAACATTAGAGTATTTTGTCGCTATTGCATAAGAGTACGTTTTGCTGCTGCTTGTTTTTCTTATTGTTATTGTATCCCTTTTCTATTTCAGAGCCTAAATTTCTAGCAGGAACATAACATTATAGTGTTTTGGGTTTGATTTAATTTGTATTTGATTTAGGCTATTGCAAGAAAAAGGAGAAATGATTTGCAACTCGGCTATCTCTGCCTCAAATGCTTTTATATGTTTACTTGTAGTCTTGTTCCATAAGGGATTTTGACAGGCCAAGAACTTAGAAAGGCTGTGGTTGGTGAAAAGTTAATCGATAATCGACATTGGGATATGATGTATTGTTTGGGTGTAAGAAGCTGAAATTGCTTAGCCTAAAATGGTGTATGGGCATTGGTCATTTGGGGGTCAGGTTGGTTGCTGTTAAGTGCAAAGAGAGATGCGTAGTTTGGATCTCTCATATTTGCCGGTAAAATATCTCTTCCGCCTCGTGATATTAGAATTGATAATCCTTTGGAACCTGTGACATTTATTTTTAGTTGGTTATATTATTTGTTATTGTTTGTTCTCAATGCTTCGTGGAACTTTTGGCATAAAATTTTATGTTATCCATGGTCGATTGTTTAGTAGTATGAGTTTTAATTAATGACAATAGACAGAAGAGAGATTAATTAATGGAGATCTTTGCTATTTCTGTGATGTATGCAATGCAATAAAAAAGTTCTATTTCTTGCTCGTCATCTTCAAATATATTTTTGAGTTATTTGCGTTTGATGTAGATTGGAATTGCTTTTCATATGAATTCAGCAAAATTGGTGATTTTGATGTAGATTGGGATTGGGAAAATATATATTTTTTTAAAAAGAAAAAAAGTTGGGGGGGCGAGGACATGGGTGAGGAATTCATGTCGTCATCGCCTTGGTGTCGGTGGTGAGGACGTGATTGATAGTGGTGGCAAGGGTTTGTTCCACTTGGTAAACTCGAGCTTCGATAGCCGGAATGCCGGTGACCGGAGGGATGGGGATGGAATCGGGTGGGATTTCCATGGGAGAAGGGTTTGTGGAATTTGAGTGCAAGAAGTGGTCGGTTTTAGGGCTTGAAGGGGCGGAAAAAGGGTTTGTGGGGAGGAGGGGAGTACACGCAATGATTTATAATAGCCGTGGGAAGATTTTTGGGTTAGGGTGAAAGATCATCTGAAGCAATTGTCTACACAGAAGGTTTCTCGTGCTACCCGCCAATGGGGGATTGACATGTTGCATAATTTTCCCTCCAAATTGCTTTTCATAGTCTGTGTCCCCTCTCAACGGAGCTGTGTAAATCAAAACACTCAATCTTGCAAGCCGAGCAAATAAATCCACACTGACAGTATCCGATTTTGCAGACGCGGTACACCCATAGGTTACTTATACATACCAAATTTTTAGGGTCATATTTCACATTAAGGTATGCTCAGATCGCATCAGATTGTGTCAAACGCTTCGTAATTATTAACCTTGGAGTCTCAATGCACATGTTAAATCCTCCCTCCGTATTCTCAAAATTTTAGCATTCGTTAATTCCTCGCAATCCAATACACACTTTTAAAGAGTAATATCTCAAATTTTATAAAATAAAAAATCATAAAACTTCTATATTATAAAAGTACTTGATTAGATGAATCTAAGTTTCTCAATGAATAATGTTTACTACACACTTAATGATGCCGAGATACGGTACTCAAATAAATTCCCTACACACTGGAATATCTTTTATAAGAACTGTATATCTTTAATAATGTATTACATTTGTACATGCTAAAACTGAATTCATTTCCATAAGAAATGTAATGCGTAACATATGTACTTTATGCACTTCTTTTAATGGACTGAAATAATTTTCACATATACTATTACTCTCTCCAAATACCCTCAATGTACATCACTCAAATTGGATAACCGATAATTTCCCCGAATACCTTACCTAGGCCACACTCAAGTGCATGGGAACTCCCAAATATAATGGTCCTATCATTTGGAGTTCACATAACACGTTTTACTATGTCATACAAAACAGACATGAATGTGATAGGTCATATTTGTACACGAATGTTAGGAATCGAAATGAGAATGTTGTGCAAAGGTTGGGGCTCTTCATAGATGATAAGAATGTGATACCTGAAAGCGTACATCGGAACGACAACCCAATAACAAAATTTAGGAACCATAGCGAATGGTTGTACGAATACGTCGTCGTAAGCATTATGTGTTACTAGTCCACCTGCTTTACCCATCGTTACCCTTTAACCGAATAGTTTACTTATCGTATAAATGCAATCACACGACTAAATGCAATCACATATTATACTTTTTTCTCAATACATGTGGAAATAACTTATGCATAAGATCATTGGATGTGTTCCTAGTCCCCCGTCTTTACTAATTGTTTCCCTTTAATCGAAAAGTTTACATAACATATTGTGAGTGTACCAAAATTTCTGATTCGAATACCAAAATCATTCGTATATGCAATTAACTGTTCATTCCATAGACTAAAATCAGTTCCCAAAACAATGGACATGTTTTACATTATACTCAAAATACCATTACATGCAATGAACCTCTCATTACATACACTGAACTCAGTTTCCCAAACAATGGACCACTGGAAATATTATGTACTTAGTTACATCCAATGAACCGCTCATTACATACACTAAAACCAGTGTCTTAAACAATGGACAAATTAAATATTATACACTATGTACTTAGTTACATGCAACGAAGTAGTCAATATATACACTGAAATAAGTTTAAAAAATAATGGACAAAGTAAATATTATACTCTACGTACTTAGTTACATGAAATGAACCGGTCATTATATACACTGAAATCAGTTTATGAGACAATGGACAACTTAAATCATATACTCTACTTACTTAGTTACATGCAATGTCGACACACTTTAATTTGCAGCAACTTAGCCAACTTTTGATTCAACACAAACTTTGTTAAAACTTCTTTATGCCTATATGTCAAATTCCACATCGTGGTTTCATTCAGGTTGTTCCCTAAATACAATATTATAGTACACCCCATAACGAACTTCATCGTCCTCATACACAAAGTACTAAAACATGCCTACAAGATAGTACCCAAATATGAGGCAATCAAAATTGGGGACCAAATTACAGTCTCATTTTATATAAGGTTATAATAGTCAAGCACTTCCCAAAACACACCATCCCAATCGTTCTCAGTGCCTCGACACGCGTGAAGCCTTGTATGTTTTACGGTTATGGCCTTGACCCCGACACAATCCACACCTCACCATCAGTATCAGCACTTGGGACGGTATTCTCTTTTTCTTCCTCCGACCAGGTTGTGCCCAGACATCCGGTGCACGAACAAAATCTGGATCGTTACGGCTCTGCACTGCATCGCCATCTCAAGGTCCGCCATGCTCCCTACAATTTCATCACATGCACCAGATTCCAATTAATAATATGATATACAACATTGTTCATATTTAGATAATACCAACCTGGGTTTGTTTCTTTCAAGGCGGCACAAAACCCTCTTAACTTGTTAAAAGAATCAAAGTCATCGCCGTATATTTCTTGTAAAGCAATCTCCCTCCCATTCCACGCCTTCCGATACTTGATTACAATCCCAAACTCCCTCTGCAAGTCCTTCATCACATTGACCGGCCTAATTGTTGGGTCGAGTCGGAGCTTCTCCCTTATATAACCTGCTATCCAGTTGGCATTTGCCTTCGGATTGTCACAATCCTTTAGGCTATCCAACCTACATGTGTGATTCAAGTTGCATCTTCTAATCCCAAAACACCTATCCACCTTATGAAAAGAAGCATAGACCCGCCACGAACACCCCACAACCGTACATACTGCTATTATTCTATCCCCCGTCATTTCTCTCGTATCTAAACGCAGGTTTGTTCGCTATGCAATAGTTTTTCAAAATCGTTCTAAATTGATTTGTATCCTCGAATATATGTCCCTCCCCCTTAATCGCACGACCCCATATCAAGGAACATATAGGGTCATTTCTATTCGGCGTTTCACCCTCTTCACTTCTACCTCAGTTTGCTTCCCTGCAATCCGACATTAAAATTGTAAAATAACATGAATGCATGCACATTACAAGGCTTTCATTTTTATATCTAACCAATGATGCAAATCACTCATTGCATTAATATATTCCCCAGCAACATTTCTCATAATGAACCCTATTTCATAAATATTGCTGCTACTCTTCTGTTTCATCACTTCTCATTCAAACATCCCAACTTCTATAAACCCTAATCGCAGTTTCACTTCCCACCGAATGCCATCAACGTCCTTACATATTTAATCTCACAAATATACAACATACACTACCAATAATCTTAAAAATATGCCGTAACCCTTCTCAAAATTAATCTCATCCGAAATTTTACCTTGTTTGATTATGCCCCCGTTCAACCCGTCGAGCTGCAATTCTACACATTCCCTTCCCAACCAACCGATGCACTTCGAGCATGTGTCTAACATCATCGTCCGACCTTAACCCCACCGGTAACCTCTCCACGGGATGCTCGTACTGTAATACGAAGCTCCTCACATCCAACCCTCTTTTACTTGCTAGAACGGCAACAATTTCAGTCAACCACATCCCATTCCTCACTGCCATCGATTCCATCACCCCATCGACCTCGCAAAATGCAAGAATTGATGGACCCAGATTAATCTCCCCTTCCACGATGTTTACCATCTTCACCACCAATTCCACCCATTACTCTTGTTCACGCATTGGGCATTCCATTCACTATGTCGAATATCACAGAATGTGTCTTTCCCCTTCACTACACTCCCTCCTCCGCACTCTGTAATGTCGAATACAAAGCCTCTGCCTTTGAGCTTCCTGGCAATGGAAGCTTCTTTGCAATTTCCTTCATCCAAATACCCCAATTGCCCCCTACATAATTTCACTATTTAAGGGTACAAATGTATTTTACAATTTCCTGATTTTAATATATCCGTTTTTTTTGGATCATGTACTGAAGAGGAATGTGGTTTTGGTGAGGTCGGGTATAAATTGGTATGAAATTCCTAGGGTACTGTCCAAACCTTTTCAAGGTATGAGTGGGTTTTTATAATAAAAACCATAATAAAAACCCCATATTAAAAATCCCACATTTATAAAATTTGAGAATGATCGTTCAATGTTGTCTGTTCGGTGGAATACGAGTCCATTAGACGGAACGCAAATGAACAAATCAATTTGAAGAATATTATCTATTTATAAATTTTTATACATTTATTTTTATTTATAATTTTATTTACTTTTATATTTATATATACAATATAAAAATAAAAAAAGAATAAGTAATCAAAAATGAGTTAATGCAGGTGGGACCCGCATCATTTTCCTCCCCAAAAATTTTGCAATTGAACGTGCATAACAGCAGCATTCCGGCCAGCCCTCCTCGGCCACAATCTCCTCACCGCCCCCTCTTCAACAGCGTCCGGCCACTCCACCATTTCACCAGCCATCCTCGTCCTCATGCTCCGACGCCGGCCCCCCTTCATTTCCGGCAACTCACCAATTCCGGCGAGTCATCATCTCCTTCCTACCTTCACCTCCGACCGCCCATCACATTCTCCAATCGCCTCAGTCCGCCGGCCACCACCATCCTCAAGATACAGCAGCTCTGCCATTCCCCCGACGTCGGCATCCAGCTCCGATCAGGCTGCCTCAGTACCGGCCAACCACCTCGGGAGGAAACCCTTCTTTTATTGTTGTCATCTCCATCTCCACCAAGCTTCCGTGTCTCCAAGCATCAACCACCCCTGCCGCTTCCCCGTTCAACAGCCACTCCGGCGACACCTCTTTCATTATTCCGGCCACCCCGAAATCCGTAACGCGGCCGGAGAACAAAACCCCGATTCGCCACCACAAGTTCGACCTCCGGCCAGCGTTCTCTTCACCACTGCCATCATCGATTCCGGCGCCTTCAGTCACCATCTCTGAGCTGTCCATCGGCCTCCGGTCATCTCCTCCATAACTCCGGCCACCATCTTCACCAGTCCGGCCAAATCTACCATCTCCGTCAACACCCAGCCCCTGACAATTGAAGCAACAGCAGCTCCGACCAAGTTCCTTCTCCACCATCGCTTCCTTTCATTTTAACAGCAGCTCCCATTTTTTTTTTTGAACAAAACCAAAAATCAAGTTAGATAGGTAGTTTAGTTTTAATTCTTGTAATGTTATTTTATTTTTGTTAGTTTTAGTTGTAGATTGGTTAGTAAATATCAGTTTGAACCTCTTTAGAGTAGACATTTCCATATTTTATTCCTTTATAGTGTAGAGATAATTGGAGAACACCCAAATAATGGGTTGTTCCTGAATATTTATTGCTTTATGTTGGAGAAATACAAGAAATGCTTCCCAAAAATTATGTCGTGTTTTATTTTTTTTTTTAAATTTCAGTTTAGTTTTATTCATGGATTTTAGGTTTTTCCATGTTTGTTTTGTGATTTGGCGTCTTAGTTAGATTTAATGCTTCCTTGATGAGCAATACAAGAAAAAGTCCAAAAAAAAATATGGTTATGGGTTCTTCCCATGTTTACTGCTTTGTTTTGTAGTTTTAGTCACTTGACTAGTTTTATTTTATTTTTATTTTTTAGATGTTTTAGTTGGTTTTTACAGGCTCTGTTTTAGTTTAATAAATGTTTAAATATTGAATGTTCATCCCTCCATAGATTTATTAGGATAGATTTAGTTTAAATTTTAGTCTCTTAGTATAGTTTATTTTATTTTGGTTTAGTAGATGTTTTTATTGAATTCTAGTGTTTTTATTTTTATTTTATTTTAATAGATTTAAGAAGTGGATGACATTTAAATGCTTAAGCATGCTTAATATTGGAGGTCTTTGGGAAATTGTTGGTATACCACTACGTTGGGGCACGCATAATGTCAAGAGGTAATTGGTTAATATCAATAGTTGATCTTAAACCTCACTAAAAATCATACTCACGTCGTGATCCGTGACGTCCCAAAATTTCTTCAAAAATTTCACAAAACCCACCTACGACGCTAAGCTCACGACGCTATCCTAGGATAGCGTCGTAATTTAATGACTAGCGTCGTAGTCCCCTTCCTTTTTCGAAAACCATCTTTTCCCTACTACGACGCTAAACCCTACGACGAGAACCAACGTTTGACGTCGTAGTGCTTGCTTAGCGTCGTAGTCCCCTAAATTTCTAACCTACATGCATGACGTGAACCTTGTTTCACGTCGTAATTAAGGTTAGCTTCGTACATAACACCATTTATTCCAAAATTCAAATTATCTTTCACCAACCCATGACGACGTTAACCGCACGACGTGATCCTCCTAGGATCACGTCGTAATATCTGTCTAGCGTCGTAACTGGCATCTTCATGCAAATTTTTCCATTTCTCTATTTTTCTCACTTAATTAATTGAACCTTTATATTAATATTTTGAGGTTGAAATCCAATGATCTCAACCAATGATTAAATTGATGTAAAGAACTTTGTTCAATTTTCCATTAAAAGATTTTTCTTAAAAATTAAACTCTAATGATCTAAGTATATAATCCGGACTGTAATTAATTAATTATGGAATGAGAGATTATTTAGACCATAAAGAGTGATTATGGAATAATTTCCATACGTTGCATGAGAAACCAATGTCTCTCATACAAGATTATTTTTCTTTATTAAAACCCAAAAATATTTTCTTAATTTATTTTGGTCTTTCTCGTGTTGTGTGAAACGGCTAGTAAGGAATATATCATACTAATGTTGGCGGGTATTCTCACACGGATAAACTAGCTCGTAGTCTGAATACTAATTACTAGTTGTTATTTTGCATGGTCCGGATAGTGGTCGGTGGAAGCCTTGGCGGTTCGTCCATCCAGGATTATAATAGCTGCTCCGCTGACTCCTACCCGGATACAGTTTTATTTTCTTTATCTTAATTTCAAACCTGAATATAGAGTTGTAGTAATGTTCGACGACATATGCCAATGTTGTCTAATAATTATTGCAGTAATAGAACATGTGGGTTTTAATCCAAATTTGGAAATAGTGGAGTCTAAGATGACGGCGGCAACTGTCATTTAAGGCATTCCACTGTCTAAAAATCATCCCACGCAAATGATTAGGAAACTGGATAGCAGATGTTTGCAGTCCACCTAATTATTTTTCCATCTTTTTAGCCAAATAAATTCTTCTCATCTCCGGCTATTTCATCTCCGTGTTTCGCATTCTGTCTAAACCCGCCTTATATTTTGGGTTACTTTAATTTTACACTTCTTTATAAATTTATGCATGATAATATTATGTAAATATTGTGGTCTAATTATTTTGGGATCCTTCCCTTGGATAGAAGTCTTGATTTTTAATCAGATGTCTCATAATAAATTTCCAACAAAAATTCATTTATAAAATTCGGATCCGAGCAAGGGATAAATTCCTCAGTTATGTCTAATTCATATTCGACTGAGGGTTGATTTTGGGAAATTAGAAGCAGAGTCAATGATTAGGTCTAGTTTAGACTGAAATGGTCTGTGTTCTTATTGAAAGTCTAGTACCTGTTTAGGGAATGGTTTTCAAAATCTATTATTTTCCAAAATTGCTGTGTGTTGGAAATCTGGTATTGGATATTACACCGAGATGGGATCCACTTGGATACAAATACAGTGCGATGGATAATTCTAGAGGAACAACAATCAGGCCTTGGTTATTTTCTAAGATAGGGTTGAGTTTCTTTCAACTGCTATCCACTTCTGCCAAGCCTATTTTTGAGTCCTGAGTGAGTGCATTCGGAACGAACTAATTTATTAGTTTGTTTCATTAGTTTGTATCTCATAACCACCCGGAAGGAAGTGAACACTGCAAGCGGTTCACCGAGATCCGGGAATTCTTGATCCACATCCGGTCATCCTGACTAGGGGCTCTTCTGAAACTACCAGGGTAACTCTTTTGAAACCTCCGAGTGATAGGATTTTAAATGCTTTCTTTACCGCTTTCTTTTAAATGCTTTCTTTAGAGGTCACTCGGATGTATTGAAAGTAGCGGAACTGCTTCTAGGTTTGAGAGTTATGGGATAGTTCAGGCTTGATTAGAAACTTTGGGAGTGACATGAGGGGATGATTGCAGTACTTGACACTTCAACTAATGATTTGTCAGGTGTTGCTTGTCCACCACAGATAAATGACATACCTCTGCGTAGGGACAGTTGTATATCTGTGGTATCTTGGATTTTGTTGTCTTAAGGCATGTAAATCCTTACTGTAAGTACCTGTCTGTTAAAGGGAACATGGTATAGGAAGCATGAGAGTTACCTATCTGATAGGATTATCCCAAACTAAGATCTGTGTAACAAAATGGAAGTTTAATTTGTGTTTCATCTGAATCTTGTCCAATTTTTATTCTTTTCTTCATGTCCCTTCTGTCACAATTTAAATCTGCTTTTCTATATTAATGATAGATAGCATAGTATAATTTTTACGGCTTTCGTAGAATAAATTTTATTGCTTTCTTAGAATAATTTTATTGCTTTCTTAGAATACTTTTAATTGCTTTCTAGATTAATTTTAATATGCTTTGTAGAATAATTTTATTGCTTTCATAATTTAGTTTAAATTCTGTCAAGTAGTTGATAATCATACACAAACTTGAATCGAGTAACCGAGTGGAAAATATTATAAAACGACGTGGGCCATGCTTCCATCGCACATCCTCCAGTGAACGATCCGGTACTTACTCTAAATACTGCAATTTTTGACTCCGTGCGCTTTCGGGGGCACAATTTCTTAACACGAGTAAATAAAAACGTGATAACCTATAAATATATCCCTAATCCCAACTCCATCATCATAAATTGATTTTTATTAAATAAAATCTAAACCGGGATTATTTCATTATTATTACTTTCGAAAATACTCGTAGCAAGAAATTGTCAAAAGTTTCAACGTTGATCAATTCCATCATAAGATTCACCATATTCGCATTTCTTTCGGCCATCTAGTGTCAACAAGGTAGGTTAGAGTTAGAATATGTCAAATGTAAAGTTAGGAGATACAAGAATTTAAATCTACATGCAAGTATGCATATGCAAACTCCCAATAATAATTTAATTCATGTATGCATTTATTTATTTATCCTTGGGTTTTTAAAAGAAATTTATTTCATGAATAATTAAAAAATAAGAGTAAAATGTTAGGACCACTATATTGGGCCAAGGATAATAAATTCTTTGGGCTCAAATAAAAATGTTGGGCTAAAAATAGTTGGCTATAAGTATGGGCTTAAAAATAATAGCTTTAAAATAATAATAGTTTTAAAAATAATACTAGTTTAAAATAATGTAATAGCTTTAAAATATTCCGGACTCTGATACCAACTTGTAACATCCCAGTTTCGGTAACCCAGGCTGGGATGCCACCGCCACACCTTTCTAGTAAGACACGACTTCTTCGAGCTTGCTAAAGAGATGCAAGGCTTGATGTATTTAAAAATGGTTTTAAAACACAAGTCCGGAAATACTTAAATTAAAAGTAATGTGATAACATCCATGCACGATAGTAATTAAATTTGCAGCGGAAATTAAATATGGGACGACATGGCAGAAACATCGAGTTTAACAGGCCCGAAATGCAAGTCATATGAACGACGAAATAAATGTTCAAAAATATCCCCCCAATGAATGATCATGCTCACTCTCCATACTCTGTAACAAAAAAATATAGAAACAACGTTTATCAGTTTTAAGGAATACTGAGTAAATCAATCCCTAACATAGCAATAAAGGGGTTTTAAAATTTAATAATTAAAAATATTTTTTTTTACGCATTCATATTTAAAACATGTAATTTGACTAATTAATAGAAAAAATTTTAATTCGCATAATTCTCATGGCACAGTTAATATTAAAAATAATAAAAATTAAGGCATAGGCATAAATTTAAAGCATGACTTAAATAAGTGAATAATAACATGAATAAATACAAAATTTAAATTTAAGTCTTTTAATTTTTCCCGTTAACTAAGAAGAGGATGCCACAACCAAGTTTCTCAAGTATCAAGTTTCAGAATTGTCGAAGCAATCCGCGTACTCGCGCCATACACAGTACCACTCCGGAGCCTCGAGTAACCCATACTGGATACACCCGAGAGTGTGGACTAGTTTTTCAATTGCCGTTTTGGCACAATATCACAAAAGATCACTCTCGTCCATTCAGGCACGAGGTATAAAGCTAGAGGGGCACCCTGCAGAGCACTCACCCCCTACTTATTTCGTGGAGATCTAGCTCAGCCTAGATTAACAGGTTTTCAAAAACGTTTTTAGTATTTAGGCGTAGTTCGCAAATCGTGTATTTCGAAAAGTTAATTCCTCAACGTAGGAAACAAAGTCCTCGACATAGTTTACGCCCTTTTCAGTTTAGAAATTCAATTTAAAAGCGATCGATTTGATATTCGCACAGTGTAAGAAAAATATATTAACGAACAACTTTCGTGTTTTAAGTTTCTCCAAATTATGTGAGGAAACAAGTCAAATTTTGCAATCTTTTCAAAAAGTAAAATCTACCAACTTTTCCAGTAACAACGCACCGTTTTTAAAACTCGTTTTTGACCTAGCAAATGAACTCTAAAATTTATGAAAATTTACAGGCACTTACACGACACAAAAATAAATAAGTTTTATTGGGGGCATTTTATCCGAAAACATTCTGGGTTAAATCAGATTCGCGCATCAAGATCCATTAAAAAATCTGTCAGGATTTTGTTTACAAATACACAGACAACCAGGTTGCATTCGGAGGTCCAAACTTTAACGAAAATTCACGAATCCATTAGAAAAACATCAAGGAAGTCGAACACTACATTCTGTCAGCTTTTCGGTTTTTGTGAAAAAGTTCAGAATAAACCGGATGCGATTTCGGGGGTCAAAACTTGATGAAAATGCTTGAAAATTTGACAAAATCTAGATTAACATGTAAGGAACAAAACTTCATTTCGGGATTTTTCGTTTCGGATTCTCGAAATAGGAGTTTTCGTTGGATTTCAGAAAACGCGTAAAAGGTGAGTTCTTTAAGTCCGATTTTTATGTTTTGATTAAATCTTGTGTTACGAACGTTCCTAAGCCACCGAGATTGATACGTAAGGCATTAACTTACATAATATGAGATATGGGACGTCTCTGGATCGTTTGGTGCCTACGGGTTGCTACGAACGGATCTACTCAACACGATTTCTTCCTCCTTTGGCCACGAACCAAAATCGCAAGGAAAAATCCATAATTAGATTGAAAGTTTTTATTTAAAACGACCAAGAAAACTTAATCTACACCTTACCAACAATCCTACAGCCTTGACTCTTGCTCCACACGTCCTCTTTCTCGGATTTGATCGTCGGAAGTTCAAGAACACAAGAATTTTGGGGTTTTTCGAATTGGGAGAGCTTGGGAGAGGAAGTGAGGGTAATGGAGGTGAATGGAGTTTGAAATTATGGCCAAGTATCAGCCATAACTCGTCCCTAATACCCTTCCCTCGATGGGGATTGTGTTTCCATAGCCGTGGGTCGAAAATAAGGCAAGAAATCGCCAAAACCGCGTGAGAGCAGTTGCCCAGACCGTCGGCGCGGCCGTGGTGCGCGAAACGAAGAATCCCGTGCGGCCACCACGTGAGCCCCGGCTGGGCTGCGGTCCGGGCCGGGCCGTGCGATCCGTCGGGCCTTTTCTCCTCTCTTTCGGGCTTCTATCATCCTACGTTCTCGGGCTCGATTTTTCGGGTCATTCTCGGATTATGATTCCTATCTTAAATTTATTTCGACTCAAATTAATTTCGTATTCGAAATCTTGAATCCGTCGAGTTCGAAGACTTTTGGAATTATTTATTTAATTAAATTATTTCCGGCTTCACGGGTTCTTGGAATTAAAATTCTCTTGCTCTTCGAATTTTTAATTCCATTTTTTTTTATTAAAAGTCGCGGGTATTACAGCCGCCATCTCCGACGCCACCATCGTCGGCACGCCACCGGCGGCCGCACCCGACCACGATAGTTGCCGTCACTGCCACCATCCCCATCCATTTTTCCCAAAAACACTCCCAAAATCCACCATCTCCCTTCACCACCCACAATCCGCCAGCACCACAGCGGCCTTCTCACCACGGATCCGCCTCAACCACCACCACGAAGCCACCACTCCACCACCGCTGCTCCCTTTTCCGAAATCGCAGTCACCACCCAGCCGCGACAACCACCACCATGGACTCCTTCATTTCTTCCGCCTCCAAATCCCAAACCCGCCACTGCCTCCACCACCACCGAACCACCACTGGCCTCCTCCATTCAGCCAACATTCGGCCACCGCAACCATTTTCCCCATTTTCTCCAAATCCCCAAAACTCAAGCACCAAACAAACACCAAAATCAGGAAAATCAAAATCAAAAAGAAATACAGGGACAGGGACAGAATGAGGCGAGAGAGAGGAGAGATTGGGGCTTGTCCCGTCGCCGCCAAGAATCGCGCTGAGGTGTTGGGGTTGATGGGGGTTTCCCTATGGCTACAAAGAGGATTAGAAAATTTGAGAAGAATGGACAATGGAAAGATTGAAAAAAAATACCTGCAAGGGGCGGCTTAATTAGAGGAAGAGTGGGGAGCAAGATCTGAAGAGGTGAGAAGATTGATAGAAATTGGTGAATGTTTGGTGGGTAGAAGCTTGGGTGGAGAAGAGAATGGCAATAACCGGGTATTTAGAGGTTGCTTAAACCCCCCCCCCCCCCCCCCCAACCAATAAGCCTTTCTTCACATCTCATGCCCCCATTGTCCATTTTTACTCCTTTCTTTTCTTCTTCTGCATTTTCCTTCTGCTATTCTTCTTCCACTGATCCTAATTCTTCTGTTTTGGCTCTTCCAGTTCCATGCGTTTTTCTTGTTCTGTTATTTTCTTCTTCCATTCTCTCTGTTATCTTTTATGTTTAACTCTTCCCATTTTGCTACTCGTTCTGTAAAGAGATTTTAGGAGCTCTATTGAAATTACCATAACTAGTCCGTATAAGCGAAGTGTTCTAGTAAGATTTATTAAAGTCGGAAATTTTTAGTTATTATTTCTATTAAAATACTATTATAGAATTCTAAATTAATATTAGGATTTTTGCTTGTCAAATAGCTGTAACGGATATCTGCTCGTAGCTTACGCATGTGCCGTATCCATACCATTTTCTTATTTTAAATTTATGCTTATAGCTCCCTACTGCTTTTTTTTTGGATTATTGGTATGCCATTTTACTGTGATGTTTGCAATCATTCATAAAATCTCGTGGATTTTTGAGCTCATTGTTACAGGGATGAGACTGTGTCTGGGTCGTCGCTGCCCAACTCCCGCATTTGTTGAGCACATAATAGCCACACGGGGACCACTGGGATTCATTAGCACGGTGCCATCACCTTATCTCATAGTGGATTTTTGAGGAAATTTCTCACTTCCCCCACACCTTTGAGTGTATGTGAGAATTGGACCCTATAGTGGGGAACCTGCACATCACAGTGCCTGAGATATTTAAATCTCGGTAACGCATATTCCTGTATTATCTGTTCCCGGGTTTAGATTAATATTGACTTTATGTATAAATTGTTCTCATTTTAGCATACCATTACCATAACTGTTGTCTTTAAATTATTTCTACTACCCTATTTTCACCGGGAGTAAACGTCTACTTACTCAGCGATTGTTTTCGCTGACTCTACACTTGTCACCATTTCCTTTCAGGTTTTGAGATCTGGAAGGTTCGGTAGAGCATTATTCGCACGGGCATGATTTGAGGTATTATTTATAAAAAAAATGTATATTTTGATTTCCCTTTTGGGATGAGAATATATTACTTGGCATAGATCATTTTTTTATATGAGGCATAGATCATTTTTTTATGAAGCATAGATAATCATTTATCAAGAATGAACAATTATTTGGGATTTACCCCACCTGTGCAAATATTGTGCCCTATATTTCTGAGCAACACACTCTTCGTTTTTTAAAAGTATTTTTGAAATTCGAGGTGACTACCTCTTTTAAATTAAAACTTCCATGGATTTATTCCATTACCATCATTGAGCTCGATTGAGGAATGTTCCTCCATTTTCATTATACAACCAAACACATTTATTAAGCTTATTTAATACTTTTCATAGTATATAAGCTTCTTTGCGAATTATATGCTAGCTTGTCCGGAACGTGATTAGCATATACATTCAATTATAATATTCCGCAAATATTTATTATAGCCTTAGCGTATTTCGGGCATTCCGGAATACGTGGCAGTAGCACTCGCCCATTTTTTCCGCACTTTGCTTCTGCTGTTAATTAGGAAAATGGGGGTCTTACACCGCTGCATTCACTTACCTTGCGGGTTCGATTCTCCAATGTGTATGTTTTCCTGCGGGTTCGATTCCCCAGGATATTGTTGACCCATATGGGTTTGATTCCCTAGGATGTATTTGAGTTCTTGCGGGTTCGATTCCCCAAGGACGTGGCGTCCTTCTTTTAGTTAACGAGAATTAAAAGACTTAATTCTGCATTTTATTTAGTTAGATTATTCGCATGCTTTTAAATTCTTGTCTACGCTTTATTTAATTTTTTGAATTTATGCATCTAGTATCTTGTCACCTTTTTAAATTAAATCCGCTCTTAAATTGTGCAACTTAAATTCTTATGAAATATTCAGTCAAATCCTATTTTGATATTCAGTCAAATTGAAATCCTAAGCCGATACTTCTAGGTTCATGAAGATCTATATGATAAGAATGGCAAGGACAGAGAATAGATTTGGGGATGCTAAGCATAGACAACCAAGATCTAAGACTAGGGAAAAAAAATTAGTCTCAAGCTAGCTCTTCTAAGTCAAGGTCATGTCAAATACTAAACTAAGAATGCTACAGACAATTCACATAAGAAAAAAAAATAGCACAAATATTTCTGAATGTATGTATATGCATCCCCCGATTTTGAAAAAAAAAACATTTATGCATTTAACAAGACTTATCAATAATTTTTAATATATTTTCCATGGGGTTTTAAAACAAAATCATTCTCCATGGAAATAATATTCTTAAAGTTTTGAAATAATATTTAAAAATCTTGGGCCTCTATATTGGGCCGAAAAATAAGAGCTTTAAAAATCTACGAGTTCTGATACCACTTTGTAATACCCCGGTTTAGGTAACCCAGGCCGGGATGCCACCGCCACACCTTCCCAAGCGAAACGCGAACCATTTCGAGCTCACTTAGAAAGATTCTAAGGCTAAGTTGCATCAATATTTAAAATAAGATTCTTTAAAACAATGCCCGAGTTTAACATATCATTGAAAAAGTCTATCATGCATAATAGTACTAGAAAGTAATGCGGAAACTTAAAAGTACGACCAAACACAGCCAAACACACAAGCTCGGAGTTTGTAAAATAATTTAAAAACAAATGCGACGAGTCTTCAGAAAATCCCATCCCATACATGAATGTTGTGCGCTACTCTTCAAAATCTATAAAAATAGAGACAACGGAATTATCAGTACAACGGTACTAAGTAAGTTAACACGCAACACAACAAAATTGAAAATTTTAGAAGAGTATTTTTTCTTAAAAAAAAAGGATTTTATTTTAAAAGCGGAAAATTTTTAACATGGGGAAAATATTTATTTATTTAGAAGCAGATAATTTAGATCATGAGTAAAAATATTTTAATTCTCGCATATGCCAAAAATAAATCTTTTACCATTGCTCAATATGATCGAGGACACCCCATCCTTGGGGAATCGAACCCTCAAGAACTCAAATACATCCTGGTGAATCGAACCCGCAGAAAATCATACAAATCCTAGGCACGTACCCTTGGGATCAACCTCTCGGACTCGTACCCATGAGGTAAGTAAATGCAGTGACCCTATACAAACACATTCCGGAGCCCTAGATAACCCATACAGATACATCTAGTAGTATAGACTGTTACATCACTAATCACATAACATAATGCCGTTTTGGCTACGAGAGGGGGCGGCCCAACGAGCTCCACCAAGTGCACCTACCCTCAAGAATAAACATATAAGGTATCCCACTCGATCACAAATCATAAAGTTTCAAATATTCACATTCTATTAAAAATGAGATTTTAAATACGAATTCACGATTTTCACCAAAAATCATATTTTTGCATATAAGATCAGTTTCTTTGCAGTTTGCGCCAAACCGCTTTAAAAATTCATACGTTGTCCGATGACTACGAAATTTGAACAGTAAACAGCCAACACATAGAAAAACGTTTGTAGTTTTACACTATTCAAAATAAGGTTGGAAAAGAGTTCAAAAATCGAGTTCTTTACAGCTTGTTTAAAATCACAAACTGTTGACAGAAATTCAACCATGCGCTCTCAGTTTTCAGCAGGTGTTTAAAATAGGAAATCGTGCCTAAAAATTTGATTTCTTTATAGTGACAAGATCACATGTAAATGAATATTTTTCATGAAGAAACATTTTTGGTTTGAACATCCTAACCTGCCAAAAATGGGAATTCTAGTAAACCTTAGTTGAGGTTTTAACACAGCAACAACGGGTATCCGACTAGCAGTGAGAAATAAATTCATAACTTTCACATGTGGCCTTTAAAAATCACAAAATTTTACAGAGATAAACTAGACACATATATGAACATTTTTCAAGAAGACATGAATGCGTGAAAACGACCTGAAGATGCCTAATTACTTCTGCAAGTTCGGACTCCTACACGTAACAGGTTGACAGCAGATTTACCACATAAACCAGATCGAATTTGAAATTGCAAAACACATCCAAAATTTATGAAATTTGACAAGCATGATCTATGATGTGTTAGAAACAACTTTCATTTAAAAATGATTTCAAAAAAACGAACTCAACATGTTGCGGATTTCAGAAAACGGTCATAGTGAATCCTATTTTGAGGCACAATAGAAATCTACTTCTAACTCGGATTCTACTCAACCAATGTAACACCCCAGTTTTGGTAACCCAGGCCGGGATGCCACCATCACACCTCCCAAACGAGACACGACTCATTCGAGCTCACTTGAGAGATGCAAGGCTAAGATATTTCAGAAAATAATTTAAAAACAAGCCCATACACAATAATAAAATAACATAGTCTATCACATGCAACATTTAAGGTAAATAGCAGCGGAAATAAAATCGGACCGACATGGCCAAAACGTGTCGGATAAAAACAGTCCAAAATAATGAAACGTAAATGATGATGTTTTATTTCCCGAGCCCGATGCATGCATATGCTCAAGCATATTCGCCATACTCTAAAAAGGAAATACAACAGTTTTATCAGTATATAAAATATTGAGTAAGCTAACTCCTAAAATAACAATAATGGGTTTTTAAAAAACTTTAATTAATAACAATTTACCATTTTAATTCATACTCATTTTTAACATAATATAAAAATAGGATTCGTCTCAATAATTCATAAGAATTTAAATTGCAAAATTTAAGAACGTATTTAATTAAAAACAAAAGCGACGAGATACTAGATGCATAAGTTATTAAAATAAAAGCGTAGACAAAAATTTAAAAACATGCGAACAATTTAAATAAATAAAATCCACAATAAAGTCTTTTAATTCCCGTTAACTAAGAGGAGGACGCCACAATCATGTTTCTCAAGTATCAAGTGTCTCAAGTATTTCATATCAAGTATCCGTTGCCCGCAGCCAAATACGCCATACATAGTACCACTCCGGAGCCTCAAGTAACCCAAACGGATACACCCGAGAGTATAGGCCCAAAATCTATGGCCGATTTGGCACAATTTCTCAAAAATCACCATCGCCCAATCCGGCACGAAGTGAACAATTAGAGGGGTACCCTGCAGAGCACTCACCCCCTAATTAGCACGTGGAGATCTAGCTAAACCTAGTATAACGAGTTTTTGAAAATTTTTTTAATCATTTTTTTTAAAAAAAAGGATTTCGACCATTTAGTTTAGCAAAGGACCAAATTGCACTAGTAAATGTTCGTCACAATTCACGCCTTTTTATTTTAAAAATCCATTTCTTAGGCAAAAATCATGAAATTTACACAGTAAAACAACGACATCCCTAACGAACAACTTTCATTCTTTATATTTTTCGAAATAAGGTGAGGAGGCAAGTCTGCTGCCAGAATTTCAGATTCGGCATACTGTTTTAAAACAAATTTTCAACCTATCAAACATGCTTCAAAAATTCTGAAAATTTGCGGACACATACTAGAAATGATTATATACAACTTTTTATTTACATTTCAAGGGCTAGTTCTAAACGAATCCAATAGAAAAACACGGATATAGTTCAAAATTCAACGCTGTCAGGGTTTTTCAAATTTAACAGAAACGCAGAGGCAACCAGATGCGGTTTAGAGGTCCAAACATTGATGAAAATTCGTGAAATTTTAACACAGTATAGTTTAAGGTCTTAGGAAGAAGATCGTAGTTTTGACTTTTTCATTTTGAACAGTCGAGAAGGGCGTTTTACTCAGATTTCAGAAATCGCGCGTAAGAGGAGTTTTTGGGACAGATTTTACTACGTTGCTTAAAACTTACATTTCATTCGACTTAAGGACACCAAAATTGATATGAGAGGAATCCACTTACTGGGGATAAGGTCTAAGGTCTTAGGATTCGTTGAAAATGGCCTCCGGAATCCGTGATCAAGTCCAAATCTTCTCGCCCTCTCCCTTTCGTTCCGATTTATAGTTTCAAAGTAGAAAAACTTAACGTTAGATGCTACACTCGACTAGAAGACATGAATTAAAAACTAAAACCTTCCCTTACCACCAACCTATGCCTAAGAAGTGCCAAATCTCGTCCAAGAAGTCAGCCTCCTTGCTGAAATTGATCCAAGAGTTCGAAACTTTAGGGTTTCCGGTTTGTTGAAGGTGGGAGAGAGTTGTGGGAATGGTTAAAGGGATCTAGGAGCTAGATATGGGGTATTTAAAACACCTAACCACTCTCACACGTCCAAGGGCCGGCTAGGTAAGTCTTGGGGTGCAAGAAGTGGAAAAAACGGCGAAAAATCCAGATTCGGGCGAGAGAATCCCGCAAGTGCGCTGTCTGGTGTGGCGCGGTCCCGGGGCATTTTTTGGGGAAATCCGCGCCACCACTGCGCGAGCTCGGCCTGGGCCGGGTCGTACGATCCCGTCGGGCCTTTTCTCCTCTCTTTTGGGCTCCTATCCTCCTACGTTCTTGGGCTCAAATATTCGGGTTATTCTTGGACTTTAAATTCCTATTTTTAAATTCATTTCGAACTTGAATTAATTTGGTATTCGAAATCTTGAATTCATCGACTATTGGTTCCCGTGCAATAATATATTTAATTAAATTATTTTCAACTTTACGGGCCCTCGGGAATTAAATTCCTTTGTTTTCGAATTAAATTCCATTTCTTTTTTAAACGTGATTAAAATGCGACTAAATTCGTGGGTATTACAACCGAAGATCCCAAAAACTGACGTGTATGGTAT
>JAOANR010000002.1:28945967-28962341 GCA_030278955.1 Hygrophila difformis
CACCATAGCCAAAGGCATTACGTTGATACTCGATCCAAGATCACATAATCCTTTTCCTGCATTGATTTGACCAATTCGAATTGGTAGAGTGTAGCAGCCAGGATCTTCCTTTTTCTCGGGCAGTTTCTTCTGTATAATGGCACTTCAAATGCTCTTGAGTACCACCAATTCCTCTTGCTCAACCTTTCTTTTTCCTGAAATCATTTCTTTTAAGAACTTAGCATAGGTTGGAATTTCAGAAATCATTTCAATGAGTGGAATGGTAATCTCAACTTCATGCAATCTCTTCAAAAAAATTTCAAACTTCAGATCTTGTTGTTTATTTTTCAGCCTTGCTGGGTACGGGACCCTTGGCATGAATTTATTGTTATCATGTTTTGGTGGTAAAGGGGCAGAAGTTGTACCTTCACCATTACCGTTTTTGATCTCAGCCTTCTCTGATGCAGCTTCAGCCTGCTGTTCGGCTACCTCTTTTTCGGCATCTATTGCTTCCTTATCAACAGTATCATCTTTCCCATTTTCTTTTCCTGTATCCTTTCCTCTTGGCCCAGCCAAAACCTTCCCAGATTTTAGAGTAATTGCTTTGCACTGCGGTGTCTTTTCCGCAGCGCTTGGCAATGTTCCCTTATCCCTTTTCTGAAGCTCATTAGCCATCTGAGTCACTTGTGTCTCCACATTCCTTATGGAGGCCTGCAGTTGAGAAATGATCTCCTTCTGGCTTGTGATGAAATCAGTCATCAGGTTCTCCAGCCTTGATGGTGGCTTTTGAACCTGATTCTGATTCTGGTTTTGGTTCCACTGACCTTGGTTTGGAACAAACTGGGGCTAAAAGTTCTGGAAATTCTGGTTGGGTTGCTGAAAATTTTGGTTCTGATGGGGTCTTTGCTGGATTTGGGGTTGGAAATTTTGGTTCTGGTTCTGAATGTTCTTTCCCCTATTCTGGATGAATCCTTGGTTCTGCTGTGGGTTGAACTGGCGTGGCTTATTCAACTGATGTGAATTAAGGGCATTGTTGTTGGAGTAAGATAGGTTCGGGTGTCGGTTTTGGAAAGCTCTTGCAAAATTACAGCTTTCAAATGCAACTAGCTCACATGTGTCAGTTGCGTGAGCACCCTGACACAGTCCGCAGATTGCCTCTATTTGCTGTCCTTGAGCTGAGCTTCCTGCTCTCTAGTTTACAGACAATGCAACCACTTGTTCTTGAAGTTTCTCAAAATCAGATTTTTCTGCTGTACCTACAGCACAAAGTCCACGGGGAGGGGATCATTAACATTATCATCATTTAGTACAGACTGATTTACACTCAATGTTTCAATCTTTGCCCATGCTTGGTCCATGGGCATGTGTAACAGATGTTGTCCCCCTGCTGCATCAAGCATGTGCTTCCAAGCTGGTGTCAGCCCATTGTAAAACTTTCTTAACTGTTCCCATCCTTGAAACCCGTGCTGAGGGCACTTTCTCAACAAGTTCATAAATCTTTCCTTAGCGTCATACAAAGATTCCTCAGGTTTCATCTTGAATTCAGAAATTTTCGACCTCCCTTCATCTATCTTCCATTCTGGAAAGTACTTCACCAAAAAGTTTCTTACTATATCCTCCCAGCTGCTTCTCTGGTTGACCGGCATCGAGTTATACTAAGTTTTTGCTCCACTGCACAACGAGAATGGAAACAACATCATCCGAATAGTATTTTGTGAGACTCCCTGGTTCTTAATCATGTTGCAGAGTTCCAAGAATGTTGCCAGATGGTCGTGTGGGTCTTCGTGGTTGGCCCCTGCGAATTGGCTATTCTGCACCAGATTGATTAGAGCGGGTTTCAGCTCAAAGTTTCTGGCTGCGATTGGTGCTCTGCCCGGTACGTTCAAATATGGCTCCACTATCGGCTGCATGTAATTAGCTGCGGCGGGTTGCTGGTTGTTCCCTTGACCTCCTTGGTACTGTTCTTGCGGATTGAAGTTCTGGTTGGGATAGAAATTCCTTGGGTCATTATGATCCTGTGGGTTTGGTGGATACTGGTTCTGATTATACTGGTTCGGGTTTTGATACTGCTGATTATGGAAGTTGGGGTTATTGGGGAAATTTTGGTTGTTCTGGTTGTTTGGAGGACCCTCGAAGGGTTGATGGCCGAGATTTGGTAACTTCCCACCTCCCTGAATGACCTGAGGAGGGAGATCGTCCAAATTCTCGTCATTAACGTCTTCGGGATCCTCACGGATGCTTTGGAGTTGTGGGTTAGGTGGTGTGATCGGTGGAATGTCCGGATTTGCCATCTCAGAAAGATCACTGCTTGTACTAGGAGAGAGTAGTGCCTACCTTTCCTGTTCCTTGCGTATTCTAGCCTGTGCCCTTAAGAGTCTGGCAGTTCTCTCAATTTCGAAATTGAACGGGATCTCGGCTGGTGTCTCTTTTCTCCTTTGCATAGAACAGTGAATTCAGCAATGACAGGACCTGTACAATCCCCAGCTTAGAATTGGTTCGGTGAATAAATATGTATTTATATGTATAAACTAACTATGAGCAATCAGGAATGTAATTCTCTTAATAAAACGGCGTTGCATCCTCCCCGACAACGGCGCCATGAAACTTTTGACAATTTCTTACTATGAGTATTTTTGAAAATAATAATAATGAAATAATCCCGGTTTAGATTTTATTTAATGAAAATCAATTTATGAAGATGGAGTTGGGATTAAGGATATATTTATAGGTTGTCACGTTTTTATTACTCGTGTTAAGAAACTGTGGCCCGAAAGCCCACGGTGTCAAAAATTGCAGTAATTTATAGTAAGACCGGATCGTTCACTGGAGGATGTGCGATAGAAGCAGGTCCCACACCGTTTTACCAGATTTTCCACTCGTATTGCTCAAATTAGTTTAAGGATCGATCTAATAACTACTTGACTGAATTAAATCTAAACTATGAAAGCAAATAAAATTATCCTACAAAGCATATTAAAACAATTCTAGAAAGTAGGTAAATATGTTCTGAGGAAGCAATTAAATCTGTCTAAGAAAGCATTTAGAACTATTCTAAGAAAGCAACAAATTTATGCTAAGCTATCTAATAAGCATGTTTAAAGGTGGACAGAAGGGACAGGAAGAAAAGAATAAAAATTGGACAAGATTCAGATAAAACTGTAACACCCCGGATTTGATCACCCAGGCCAGGGCATTACCGCCACACCTTCCCAAGCAAGACGCGAACCATTTCGAGCTCACTTGAGAAGATGCTAAGGCTAAGTTGTACCAATACTTAAAAATAATTTAAAAACCATTCAATAAGTGCCCGAAGGTTTAAATCAGAGTTAAGTTTAACATACATAATTTAAACAGTGCGGAAGCTAAGGGCCAAACACGGCCAAACATGAGTTTGGGATTCGTAAAAGAAAAAAAAACAAGTGCGACAAGTCTTCGGAAATTCCCATCCCAAGTGTAAATGCCATGTGCTAATCTTCAACATCTGAAAAAAAAAATGAGACAACGTATCTATCAGTACAAAGGTACTGAGTAAGTTAATGTATAGCATAATGAATTTTAAAGTTTTTAGAAGAGAGATTTAAAGATAGAATTTGGAATTTTAAAAAGGAATGACGAGTAAAAATAATTCCGGAAGATTCTTACACTTTACCATACGAATAATATATCATTATTCATTTTTGATCGAGAACAACCATTCTTGGGGAATCAAACCCGCAAGAGCTCAAACACATTCTTTTACCTTTGTTTCCATATCATCGAGGATCTCATTGTTTCCAGAACTCAAATACCTTCGTTTACCATTGTTCATTATGATCGAGGACACCTCGTCCTTGGGGAATCGAACCCGCAAGAACTCAATATACATCCTAGGGAATCGAACCCATAGGAGTCAACAATATCCTGGGGAATCGAACCCGCAGGAAAAACATACACCTTGGGGAATCGAACCCGCAAGGCAAGTGAAAGTAGCGGACCCTATACAGACACACTCCGGAGCCCTAGGTAACCCCTACGGATACACCTAGGAGTATAGACTCATACAATCACGCAACATAATAATATTTCCTTGGCGCCGTTTTGGCCACCAAAAAGAGGGGGCGGCCCAACGAGCCCACGCCAAGTGCACTTACCCTCCAAATTGGGCATCTAACTCGATCAAAATTCACAAAGTTTCAAAATCTTCATTTTAATCATTACAACACATGTCTACATTTCCAGAATTCATAAAATTCATAAAAGAGTAACAATCGACTCAATAACCATCAAAACGTACGAAACCAAGTTTTACCGGTAGGACCACACCGTAGCAGTTTTCAAAATCGTATTAGGAAATGTAGTAAAACTTTGTGGAAAATTCTGAAATTTTTACAGCTACTAGAAGACATCAAAATAAACATTTTTCTCAGAAATAGGCCTTAGCAAATTCGGACTCTAAGTCGCTCAAAAAAAATCATTACAGAAACTTGTTTTCAAAAGGGTGCATAGGTCACTGTTCATCCGACCACAGATTACTTAAAAATCCATAACAATTCGAAAGTTGATCCAAAAATTCTGAAATTTCACAGGAGTAATCTAGACACATAGATGAACAATTTTCATGAAGAAGTCGACCATCAAAAACGACCATAGCTAGGAGTAATACGGGCAACAACACTGACTATTCCTATGAAACGAATTCTGTCAACACAAACTCAGAAAATACCAGATCTGTTTTCGACGACCAAATCAAATCCAAAAATTATGAAAATTTACAGAGATCATCTTTAAAGTGTTAGGAACATTTTTCATTTAGACAAGTTCTTCCAAAAATGAGAGGATCTAGGCGAGAAAAGCACAACAATAAAATCTACTCGGAAGAAACCCTAAAAGACAGTTTTGGCAAAGGATGAAAATCGAACTACAACTCAAAGAATACTCAACCAAAAGCTCTAAAATTCGAGATGCACAACACTAACTTACCCTTGGTGAGATTTGGATCGAAATCACCCTTCTTGTTTGCTCCAAAGTCGACCAACACAGTCCCACTCTTCCAAGATCTACCGAACGAATCCTATTTTGAGATGTTTGGAGAAATACTAGATGTTAGGGCTTGATAATCGAATTCAAGGACAAGGATTCGGATCAGAAATCTTACCCAACCGTAGGAGAAGGGATTAGGACCTCCCAATTCGTCCAAGATCTCAAGAACAAGAAGAAAACCCACACAATCTCACCAACTCTCCAAAGGAAATCTGAAATTCGGATGGTGAATTGGGGTGGTTTTGGTGGATGGTTTTGGATATATTATGGGGTGTGTCTTGTTCCAATGGCTGCCTTGATGAGCCTTGGAAGTGTAGGAGGGGTTATGGCAGTCAATACCTCGGATTTGGAGCCCTCATTACTCCTTATTTCATCCCACAATCTTATCCATCCCCCTAACACAAACTTATGCATGAACCACCCTTGATTTAACTAAGTAGAGGCTCTAGATCCTTCTAGAACCATCCAATGATGTCTCAAAACACTCACAAACATCTGGGAAGGGGTTGGGATAGATTCAAAGCATCTAGGATCGAGCTTAATGCCAAAAATCCAAGCAAACGCGTAAACAGCGTTTGGAACGCTGCCTTCAGGAGGGTGGCGCGCCACCGCGCGGCCACCGCGCCACCTTCAGGTTGCGTTCTCTCTCTCTCTTTTTTTTTTTTTTTTTTTTTTAATATGATTTTTAAGGATCATACATGGATTATCCATGATTGTTGGATAATCCGATAACTCTCTTCGAGTTGCTATCGTCCGAAAATATTTAATTCCGCTCTCTCGGAATTATTTCGGTTTGCGATAATTAAATCCAATTCTTTAATTTTCGGATTTAAATAATCGATGTTGATTTCTCGGGCATTACAAAAACATAATTAAACATCCATTTTGTTACACAGATCTTTATTTGGGATAATCCTATCAGATAGCTAATTCTGATGCCCTCATTACTATGTTCCCTTTAACAGACAGGTTCTTACAGTATGCGTTTACATGTTCTTAAGAATACAAATTCTAAGATACCACAGACTTATAACTGCCCCGGCCAGGGTATGTCATTCATCTGTGGTGGACAAGCAACACCTGACAAATCATTAGTTGAAGTGCCGAGTACTGCTATCATTCCCCCATGTCACACCCAAAGATTCTAATCAAACCCTGAACTATCCCATAACTCTCAAACCTAGAAGTAGTTATAACCTCTCTCAACACATCCGAGTGACGTCTAAGAAAGCATTTAAAAGAAAGCAGTAAAGAAAGCGATAAAGAAAGTACTTAAAAACCTATCACTCGGAAGTTTTAAAAGTGTTACCCTGGTAGTATAAGAGAGCCCCCAGTCAAGATGACCGGATGCGGATCAAGAATTCCTGGATCTCGGTGAACCGCTCACAGTGTTCACTTCCTTCCGGGTGGTTATGAGATACAAACTAATGAAACGAACTAATAAATTAGTTCGTTCTGGATGCACTCACTAAGGACTCAAAAATAGGCTTAGGCAGAAGATGATAGCAGTTGAAAGGAACTCAGCCCTATCTCAGAAAATAACCAAGGCCCGAGTGTTGTTCCTCTAGAATTATTTATCACACCATATTTGAATCCAAGCGGACCCCATCTCAGTGTAGTATTTAATACCAGATTTCCAACACAGTAATTTTTGGAAAAAATGAATTTGAAAACCATTCCCTAAAAAGGTACTAGACTCTCAATAAGAACACAAACCCTTTCAGTCTAAATGAAACCTAATCGCTGACTCTGCTTCTAATTTCCCAAAAGCAACCCTTGACAGAATATGAACTAGACATAACTGCGGAATTTATCCCGTACTTAGATCTGGATTTTATAAATGAATTTTTGTTGGAAATTTAATATGCAATATCTGATTTAAATCAAGACTCATATGTCCTAGGGAAGGATCCCAAAATATTATGACCTCAATATCTACATAATAATAGCATGCATACAGATATAATGAATTGTAAAATTAACCAACCCAAAATATAATGGTGGGTTTAGACAGAATACGTGACACAGAGATGAGATAGCCGGACGTGAGGAGAGTTTTGGCTAAAGAGGTGACAAAATAATCGAGGTTAATTGGACTGCAGTTGACTGTGGTCCAGTTCCCCAATTATTAAGATGGAATGATTTTAGACAGCAGATAACCCTATAATGGCAGTTTCGCTACCAGTTGGGCCTCTACTATCTGTGAATCCAGATAAAAACTTACATGGTTCTTTTCTGCAATATTTATCAAATGATATTGACAGATATCATTTGGGTCCTATCACAGATTAGAATTCGGGTTCGGAAATTAAAATAAAGAAAAGAAAACTGTATCCGGATAGGAGTCAGCTGAGCAGCTATTATAATCCCGGATAGACGAACCGCCAAGGCTTCCACCGACCACTATCCGGACCATGCAAAATAACATCTAGTAATTAATATACAGACCACGACCTAATTTATCCGTGTGGGAATATCTGTCAACATTAGTCTGTTATACTTCTTACTAGTTGTTTCACACAACACGGAAAAGACCGAAAATCGAATAAAATAAAATAAAAATGCCTTGCATGAGATACATTGGTTTCTCGTGCAAGGGTATGGATTTAAATCCATAATTAATGACTTAAATAATCCTTAATACCATAATAATTTACAGTCCGGATTATCTGCTTAAGGAATCAAGGTTTTGTTTATAGAAAATTATTTTAATGGTAATTGAACAAAGGTCCTTTAATCATAGTAATTATTGATTTTAATTATTGCTAATCATAATCATTAATTAATCACTTAAGGGTTCAATTAATTAATGGAGAAAATGGAGAATTGAAAATTTGGCAAAGGATTGCCAACTACGACGCTAGACAGATTTTACGACGTGATCCTAGGATCACGTCGTGAGGCTAGCGTCGTCGTGGGTTGGTGAAGATGATGTAAAAATTTTGGGTTAAAGGGGTGTTGTGTACGTCGCTAACCTTATTACGACGTGAAACATGGTTCACGTTGTAGGTTTGACGTCGTGCATGTTGGATTAGAAGTTTGGAGATTACGACGCTAAGCACATGTTACGACGTGAAAATTGGTTCATGACGTGAGTTTAGCGTCGTAGTAAGGAAAAGTGGTTCTTAAAAAAGATAGAATTTACGATGCCAAACATTAAATTACGACGTGATCCTAGGATCACGTCGGGAGACTGGCGTCGCAATGTTCGGACTTTGATTTTTAAAGTTAGGGGGACAGCGACGTTATTCATTAAATTACGACGTGATCCTAGGATCACGTCGTGAGGATAGCGTCGTAGTATTGATTTTTAGAAGTGTTTATGAAATTGGGAAGTACGGCGCCAAACATTAAATTACGACATGATCCTAGGATCACGTCGTGAGACTTGGCGTCGTAAGTGGGTTTTTGTAAGAGTGTTTTGGATCTTACTATGTGACACTAAGAAGTTACGACGTGATCCTAGGATCACGTCGTGAGACTCACGTCGTAGGACAAATTTTTCCAAGTCCGGAGACAGTTACGACGTAAACCTTCATTACGATGCCAACCTAGGTTAGCGTCGTAGAGCGGTTAGCATCGTAACCATCCCAGAACATGAAATTTTGGTTGGGTCAAGCAATCTATGCGATTTTAAGACCCTTTTTCGGATTTATGGTTCACAAATGCAAGATACATCAAAGCATGAAAGAACATGAAGGCTACAATGCTCAAAATAAAAGAAAAATAAGCTAAGACTAAGCACAATGAACCACAACCCAGATTAGGGTTTTCCAACCACATGAACATGCATATTCGAACCCAAAATGATAAAAGCAACATGAAACCCACACTGTAAACCAAAAATGAAATGACCAAGTGATCAATAAGCAAAAATAGAACATGTAAATCCATGGAATAGGCTCCATTTCATGATTTGGACTCTTTTTGTGATTAACTTCCCATTTATAAGAAAATGGTTTGATAATACCCATTATTTGGGTATTTCAAACCTTAATAATGTTTAACAAAGCTGAAAATAATGAAAACAGTGGTTATCTAGGTTCAAAAACACTAAACTAACACTAATTTAAACTAATCAGTGAATAATAAGCTAGCTAAATTGCAAGGAAATAAATAATACACAAGAAAAAGTAAACCTCACTACACTAACTACCTACACACCTCTCAAGAACTGAAGTTGTCTCGAAGGAATCGAATGTTGTGAAGTGACTGATCATAGGAGTCAACTTGTCCTTAAATAGGTGGGAAACCCTAGGCCCATGGGCCCATTTGATTTTGAATTCTGGGCTTATTACGACGTCAACCTCCTTACGACGCCATCCTCATGCACGACGTGGAACATGTCTCACGTCGTAAGCCTCCAATTTGGTAACATAAATTGTCCCCAACTTGACAGCTTACGACGCTATCCTTGAGTACGACGCTACCCTTGCTTAGCGTCGTAACTATCTTCATTTTGAATTCTGCCTTCATTTATGCCTACGACGCTAGACCAGGTTACGACGTTAAACAAGTTTAGCATCGTAGATCTGGCTAGCGTCGTAAATACCTGAAAAAAATGCATTTTTGTGGGTTTTTCATTTCTTTTCCCATCTTTTAATTCCATTTTATTTTCTTTTCTTTTTCTCATATTTTTGGATTTTTCTAACATAAATATGTAATAAAATTACATATTTATGCATTTTTCATACCAGCTTATTATTTTTACAAATATGCATAAATCAGTCCAATTCAGCTGCTTTCTTATTTAATATAAGACCGGAATGCGATCAAATGCCCGTTTCAGACACGGAAATGGATTGAAAATAATGGACATTTCTGGCCATTATCAGCTGACAGCTATGAGGGGTTCCTTGCTTACTGCAAGACTCTGGACAAACCCGAGAAAACAAAATTGCAGCCTGAGGTCCAACCAACTAGCGAGGCAGCACAAGTGAACTTTGGTGCGGCCACTCCTAAAGATGTGGAAGCCGCCATAGAGGTTAACCAAGAGAAGCCTATGGTTGGCATAGGCGCTCTAGGTATCATGACTGAAAACCTTGGCATGTTGGATAATATGGAGCTCGATGAGGAGACTCACATAGATGATGCTTTTTGGGTTGACCTAGAAAATGATCTCAAGGAAGCAGGTTTCGAATATGGATCAGAAGGGGATCCAACAGATGAATATGGGTCAGAAAAGGAGCCAACAGACCCTGCTGTGCCTATGCAAGTTGTGGGACTGGCAGCAGATGAGGAGATTAGCGATGTTGAATCCGAGATATGGGATGAGGAAGAGCCATCGTTTACTAGGCTCATTGAAGAGATGGATGAAATTATACCGGAGCTTTCATATCGAACCAGATCTCTCCTTGAAGAATTATGTGGCCAGTCTGCCCAAGGGCCCGTGAGAAGGGTGTTCGTTGACAATGGGGCAACGGCGAAGTGTCAACATTGAGGACGATCAGTTAGAGTGTGAAGGATTTGATCCCCACCAGGGTCAGGATGTGCAGCTTTGCGGGAGAAGCGACTCAACCTGCAGGGTTCATAACGGCGGATGTCGCTGTGGGTTCTAAGACTATCAAAGTGGCTTTCTTCGTGGTAAATCCGAAGACCCTGTTACTCTGCATTGTTGGGGCAAGATTGGATCCACATGGCACAGTGTGTGCCATCCACCCTACACCAACAGCTACTCATCTGGAATGGCGACCAGATAGAGTTGGTAGAAGCGGATCCTCAACACTTCATAGGGCAGGATAGCAACGACGACGAGGCCATCTTTTACTTAGAGGATATCAAGCCTGCGTCGGCTCTAATTGGCGTTGATATGGACTTGGAGTCCATCAACTTTACTTCCAGCGGCTTCAAGTTGCATCCCGCAGCTGACAGGAACCCTCAGGTTCTGCATGATGAGTAGCCAGGACATCTACAAGGACTTGCTACAGCGGCTTGCCACCACTGAGATGATGATGGGTGCCGAAGATAAGTCCATGAACCTGACCGACAGAAGGCCATCTGAATGGCCATCTCCTGTGAAGCGGATGTTGCCTAGTCCAGAAGCCAAGGAACCACTTGTAGACATCAACCTTGGGACAGATGCAGATCCAAAGCTGACCAAGATAACTGCATCACTCCCTGAGGAAGAACGGCACCAACTAGTGGAGCTGATTCAGAAGTACAAAGATTGCTTTGCATGGCAGTACACAGACATGCCGGTACTCTCAAGGGAGCTCGTGGAACACAAGCTGCCAACTCATCCAGAATTCAGACCTCATAAGCAGCCGCCTAGACGGTTCGATCCAGACACCATCCAAAAAATAAAGGCCGAGATTGAGAAGCTTCTTAGAGCATGTTACATTAGAACTTGTCGTTATGTAGAATGGCTTGCAAATATTGTACCTGTTGTAAAGAAGAATGGTCAATTGAGAGTCTGTATAGACTTTAGGAATTTAAACTTGGCAATGCCCGAGGATGAATATGTAATGCTATGGCCGATATGCTTGTTGATGCGGCCGCCGACCACAAGTTTTTATCATTAATGGACGGTTATTCTGGATACAACCAAATCTTCATTTCTGAAAATGATGTGCACAAAACAGGCTTTCGTTGCCCAGGGCCAACCGGTATTTTCAAATGGATAGTCATGCCCTTTAGCTTGAAGAATGCCGGGGCAACATACCAAAGGGCCATGAACATGATTTTTCATGATTTAATTGGCCATACACTTGAAGTTTACATTGATGATACCTTGTGAAATCATGTGAATTTGGCCAGCACTTGGCCCATCTTGAAGACGCCTTCATCCGGATTAGGCAGCATTGATTAAAAATTAATCCAGCTATGCGTGCCTTCGGAGTGGCGACAAGGAACTTATTAGGTTTCCTGGTACATGAGAGAGGCATCGAGGTTAATCATAACAAGGCTAAAGCCATCTTGGAAGCTCGCGCACCATCCAATCTCAAGGAGCTGCAGTCATTGATTGGCAAGATCAATTTCTTAAGGAGGTTCATTGCCAATGCTGCAGGGAAGATGAAAGCGTTCACTACCTTGCTTAAGGGAAGGAAGAACGAGACGTTCCTTTGGATGGCTGAGCATCAAGCAACCTTTGAAGAAATTAAGAGAATGTTGGTTAATCCTCCAGTGTTGGTGCCGCCAAGGCCTGGAGTACCTTTGAAGCTATACGTGTCAGCCGCCAAAGAGTCCATCGGGTGCCTGCTTGCACAAGATGATGATGGCGGCGAGGAGAGAGCTATCTATTACCTCAGCAAGGGCCAGAGGTAAGATATACCGCCCTAGAAAAGTTGTGCTACACTCTAGTATACTCCTGCAATAAGTTAGAACATTACATGCTACCAAGGACAGTCCAGGTAGTAGTTCCATTTGACTTGGTGAGGACACTTTTTCACAAGCCAGCATTGAAGGGTCGCCAGGCAAAGTGGGCTATGAGGATCAGTCCCTTTACCCTTATACACGTCCCTCAGAAAGCAGTCAAAGGACAAGCCTTAGCTGATTTCCTAGCTCAACATTCCTCGTTGATGTTGCCAGAGGATCCCAAACGTCCTTCATAGGGTTCAAACCTTGGGAATTGACCTTTGATGGATCTTGTGCAAGCAGCGGCTCGAGAGCCGGTATTACGATCACTAGCCCTCTTGGGCAGCATTGGAAGTTTGCTAGGGAGCTAGAGCATGGCACCACCAACAATCAAGCAGAGTATGAAGCTTTGATATTTGGCCTGGATTCAGCGTTGCTCAAGGGTGCAAAATCCATTACAATTTTTGGAGATTCCCATGTTATCTTGAAGCAGCTAATGGGAGAATATGATTGCAAGACTCCAAGGTTGATTAAGTGTTATGAGACAGCACTAGAACTACTAGGTAAATTTTCAGATGCTACCATCACCCACGTGCCTAGAAGCCAAAATCAAGAGGCCAATGAGGCTGCTCAACTTGCTTTAGGCTGGTAGACTGGTCGTTCTAGGGGGCACCACGCGTTGCCGCCATCACGAATGAGTCTGAGGACCAACAAGAAGGCCAACCTCGAAACTCGAATGGTGATTGGAGGACCGAGATCACACGGTACCTCGAGAACCCATCATCTGGAGGAGATAGTTCGCTAAGGGTCAAAGCTTTGCGTTACACACTGGTCGATGGCGAATTACTCTGAAGGGCGGTTGATGGACTGCTGCCCAAGTGTGTAGGTCCCGAATACGCTAAGCTGGTGATTGGAGAAGTCCATGAGGGGATATGCGGCTCTCATCGGGCAGGGCCTAGCATGAGGTGTAGCATCCACCGCCATGGATACTTCTGGCCAACTCTCATGGAAGATTGCATCGCGTATGCTCGTGGATGTGAGGCTTGCCAATGGCACGGCCCAATTCAAAGGAGGCCGACGGAAGAGTTACACATAGTCATTAAGCCTTAACCATTCCGTGGCTGGGGGATGGACATTATTGGGAAAATTCGTCCGCCATTATCTAAGAACCATGCATTCATACTTGTGGCCATTGATTACTTTACCAAATGGGTAGAGGCATGGCCAATGAGGAAGATCAATTAAAACGATGTAATTAAGTTCGTGACTGAGTTTATACATCGGTTTGGGATCCCTCAAATAATCACTTCCGATCAAGGATACGGTGTTCACTGGTGCAAAGTTTATTGCTTTCGCCAAGTAGTTTGGGATCCGCATCAATCACTGTACTCCGTACTACCCCCAAGGAAATGGTCAGGCTGAGGCCACCAAAAAGATCTTGATAAGTATGATCAAGAAGGCAGTACGCGAGAAACCAAGAAAGTGGCATGAGGCCTTGTCAGAGGTCTTATGGGCTTACAGAAATTCAAAGTCTACAGCCACTGGATTCACACCATACTACCTGACATACGGTCATGACGCCATTTTACCTTTGGAGATCACGGTCCCTTCTCTAAGAGTGGCCCAGCAGCATCACTTAGGCTTATCTAAGTATGAAGAGGCCAAGTTGCAAGAATTGGAGACCGCAGATGGTGATAAGCTTATGGCTTTGGAAAGTATCCGCCGTCAAAAGGCGAGTATGGAAAAGCATTATGATAAGAAGGTTCGAGGCAAGACCTTTAGCGAATGAGACCTAGTGTGGAAAGTGATTTTACCCTCAGGAGTGCGTAATAACGAGTCGGGGAAGTGGTCTCCAAATTGAGAAGGACCATTCATTGTAACGCAAAGACTACTTAATGGTTCATACAAGTTGATGGATGTCGATGGTCAAGAACACAAACAGAGTATAAATGCAAAATATCTCAAAATGTTCTATCCATCAGTCTGGGAATCAAAGTAAATAACATAAGTGCATCAAAAGTGGCAAATCACAAAGCCGGCCAAAAAAGTAGCAATAAAGTAAAAACAAAAGTACTAAAAGTTGCTCACCACAAGGCCGATGAGCTGACCCAAAAGTGTACTAAATAATAAACCGAAAAAGCAGTACAGTCATAGACTACTAAGAGGGTGGCAGCGTCCCATCACCTAGTATGCGACGACGCATGATGGCCCACTGATCACGGGTGTGCCCAAGGATGTCCGTCAAACGACGAAGTGCAGCACCAGAAGATCGAGCATAAGCAGATAGCAGAGGCCTATGGAATCTCGACAACTCAGCTGATAAATCACGATCATCTGCGGCTAAACGGTCATGATCAGCCTACAAAGCGATAGCTCGGGAGGACATCTCAGCCAATCTAGGCTCAATGGAAGTGGGCCCATCTCTAGCCCCCTGAATGGTGCGGCGCTTCTCTGAAATAACATGCTGCGCCTCCACAATAATACGCTCCTCCTTCACAATACCGCACTCCGCCTGTGCGATAGTACTCTCCAACTGTGACTTCTGACTCGCCTCAACCCCAAGGTCCGTAGATAGCTGCTCATGCTGAGGACGAATTGTCTTTAACTGTGAGTGAGTCTCATGGTGTCGTGCCTCGAGATCATCAATAAGTGTCAAATCTTGGGCGGACCGATCCGTTGTACTGCTATAAAAGGGAAAAGAAAGGGATAAATCGAAGATAAGCTCCGAGAAATCCGAGAAGCCGACATCCTCGACGAAGGTAGGGACCAAGATTATGTCGCTAAGTAGATCATAGAGACCAGAGACCATCTCAGCTGAGAGTGGACCGGTCTGGGTGGAAAGAAGATGGTCAAATGCCTCACATGTCGAAGCAATGTCAGCACGAGTGCGTGAGTCAAATGGATGAGAAGCCACGGGATCTGCAGGAGGGTCCATAGGTACCTGAAGGCAGGACTATGTTAGGATGTTGCGAAGGAACTTCACCATGTCAAAAAAAAATTAAGCATACCTGAGGAAGCGGCGCATGATCAACCAAATCAGCCGAAGGAGCAGAAGCATCAGCCATAGAGTGGCCGGTCTGATCCGTAGGGGTCTAGAAGAAATGATTCTTAGAGCACATCCTTGAGAGATAAGGAAAAGAAACCTAAGATTACGACTAAGGAGTACCTGAGAGACCACCGAGGGGTCAGCCTGGCTAATCGTGGAAGCCTGATCTGCAGCCTGGGAAGCAAGTGGGTGATCTATCTGATCCGTAGGGGTCTAGAAGAGAGGATTCTTAGAGCATATCCTTGAGAGACAAAGAAAAGAAAACAACTGAGAATACGACTAAGAAGTACCTAAGAGACCACCGAGAGGTCAGCCTGGCTAAGCGTAGAAGCATGATCCACAGTCTGAAGAGCAAGTGGATGGTCTATCTGATCCGCAGAGGTCTAGAAGAAGCCATACTTAGAATATATCCTCAGAAGATAAGGCAAAGAAAAGTGTGAATATAACTAGTAGTACCTGAGAGACCAATGTGGGGTCAGCAGAGCTAGGTTCAGGGTTCTGGCCACAAACCGGAGAAGAAGGATGGCCCATCTGAGAGGAAACAAAAGGGTGTTACTACAGTTCTAAGACTGATATGAATAAATAACCCAATGTGGCGAAACATACCTGGACAGCTGTGACAGGCGAGGAATCATCAGCGCCAGTCACCATGACATCAGTTTGATACTTGGGATCATCACCATGGAGGATGATATAGTTAGCACGAGCTAACAACTCATCCATCAACGATGTGGGGGCGTTAGAAAGTCGGCCCAAAGAGGAGGAATAATGAGAGTCAACGACCACATGAACATCTGCAATAGTCTCATACGTCTGGTCATGATCAGCGCTGCCCTCGTGACCATCCTCCCAATGGGAATCCTTAGATTCCTCCACCATGTGGTCATCATCCCTGGTGCCATCATCATCCGCATGATCCTCTGCCATAAGATCATCGCCACCGCCATCATCTGTAGGATCCTCCTCCTCCTCACCGGAGCCCGACTCCTCCTCACTAGAGCCGAACTCCTCATCCTCAGAGCTCGCAGCATATTTCT
>JAOANR010000002.1:28962841-29032418 GCA_030278955.1 Hygrophila difformis
ACTAAATGTAAAAACTGGATTTTGGATACCCTTTTAAATTTCATACTCATATATTTAGCCATACTCCAAACGTTGCAAACCGCATTACTTTCTTTTATTGTGGAATAATTTTCATCGTTTATTTTTTTAAAAAATATCAAATAATATTTGGTATTTATAGATTCTTATAGAATTTTTTGTAAAAAAAAACGCTAAATATATTAAAATCCTCAAATATAGTACTCTCCCTCCGTTTTCAAAAAATTGAAACGGACTCACAGTTCACGCAATCCAAAACACATTTTAAATCATTAATAACTCAAATTCGGCACAAGTAAAAAATTCTAAAAGTTAGATATTTAAAAACTACTCGACGAGACGAATCTAAAAGGATTCCACTTGGCTAACTTGTATAACTATGATAAAACTTTAAATCAAAGTAAATGTATGAATAGTACCAAATTTACCAACGTTTCAATTTATCAAGAACGGAGGAAGTAGCTCCTTAGCCATTTCAAGGGGCGTATACTTTTTCCTTGATTTATATAAACCATATGCATTTTGAAACTTAAACATACAAAAGCAAAAGCGGGAATTTTTTGAAGTTCTTGTCCACTCTAAGAATGGATAACTTTATCACGATTTTTTTAAAATATATATATATTAAAGATTATGATTATTTTGAATAGTTTGATGCACACAAATTTGTTTTGGAAGGGCTTCAAAATTGATACTATTACTAAATGAATTTATTTCTCTTTCAATAGAATAAATTAAAAGTATGAGAAATAAAATACTAAAATTGAAATGGATATGTAGTAAGTACTCCATTGATTCAATAAATTAGATAGGGCAGATAGAGGCATAAATTTTGTGTGGCACCGTTTGGTGACGCAATCAATTAGAAAACAGACATATGTAGTGAAATTATAAACCACACCATCACCATATTTATGTCGTCACCAATTTTTCGATCTCTATACCTTGGAGTTCATCAAGAATTATTACTATTAGTTAGTTCATAATGAACCCAGCATTTATTCTTCTCCACCTTATAATATTCAATGTTGTCATACAGTCTTTAAAGAAATGGAATTTCTTTAGGTACGTACCTTTCTCCGTTTCTCGCACATGTACAAGAAATTGCCATTTTATTATTTCTTTTTTTGCACTCTTCTATTTTACATTATGAGGTGGTTCGGTAAGCGGCGGATAGCAAATTGTCTCTTGCTAATAGTAGTACAAATTATTGCCGGAGTAAAAAAAAAATCCTCGTCGGTTGACATGGAAGAACATTTTACTCCTGGCAGACATGGAAGAAAGTTTTATGCAATCCTGTGTAAAATTGGCATGAGATAACAGTAAATCATTCATTAAGCGTAAAAGATCATTTACACTTAATGAGTTGACGTGAAATAGATTATTTGATTATTGCGTTTTCAAAACGCAAATAATTAGATTTACAGCACCATTTTTGAGCGGTGGTTAAACAAATTACTTGCACTTTGAAAACACAATAACCAGATAATACATTTTCTTGCAGCTTATCCAATCACCGTGTAGAACTTTTTTGCATAAATCTTTCTGAATATTACAGTACGCAGTAAAAGAAAGAAAGTACAAAACTAGAGGGAGAAATAAGGAGCTCATCTGGGACAATAGAAGTAAATCATCAGGCAACGCTTTTACCCAGCAAAATCCATATAGTTTCCACCATTGTAGGACCAATCATATTCAAGATGTTGTTTCTAGATGATCTTCAACGCTACTTTTCTGTTTGCTTTCCTGAAATACACTTTATCTTCAAGAAACTCTGTTTCAAAAAAAAAAAAAAAAAAAAAAAAAACTTGGCGAAGTAATTATAATATAAATTGGAACTTCAAGATCCCTCGGTCTGGTCTGGACAGAGAGAGGATTTGCCACAAGCAATCTTTGGATTGGAATATAAATGTTCCTCTAATGCTGCTGGATAAACCTCAGTCTCGTTGGCCAGACGGGCCTCAACAATAACATGAAAAATTGAAAATTCAACAATATATCAAGTAATTTTACTTACCCATCTCTAATCTCTTCACTAACAAGCTTTTTATTTACGGCACACGCCGCTGTTTCTTTAAAACAAGACTTTGGTCCTTTTTTTTATTTATGGTTTATTTTATTAGGAAAAGAACCAATAAAAGGAATAAAGAATTGGCTGCATGCTACGGTGTATACTACTACATCAGTAGCCCATAAAAGCAATCCTATTGATTGCAAGGAACAGTGTCGTGTTATTCTCTATAAATATTTGTGTGTGAGGATTCTCAGAAGAGCATATATATATATATATAATTCTCACACACACACAAAATTGAACCCTAAATACATACCTACAGATACACGATGATGAGGGAGAGCAGCAGTAGGAAACAAGGGGCGCCTTCACCTTGTGCAGCGTGCAAGCTTCTGAGGAGGAGATGCGCCGAGGACTGCATATTCGCGCCTTATTTCCCAGCGGAAGAGCCCCACAAATTTGCCAGTGTGCATAAGGTGTTTGGTGCTAGCAATGTCAATAAGATGCTGCAGGTATGATTGTGAGCCTCCATGAAAATTCTAACCAAAACAGAAATGAGAGATGTGAATGAAAATAATGTTGTTCAAATATTGCAACCTAGAAAGCTAACCTATGAGATCCACTGATTCCTTTTCTGAAGATAGTGTAATCTTATTCCTGTCTTTTGCTGCTTTTAGTCAAAGGATTCATGTTGTGTTCAAAGGTGATGAGTGTGCTCATAGAACTTTTTGAACTACTGCACTAACAAAGCAATAAATCCAAACCATCAACTGGCTTACATTCATTTAGTCTAAAAAGATGGCGACGAATATGATGGAGCTGAAACTTACAGGAGCTGCCGGAAGATCAGAGAGGCGATGCAGTCAGTTCCATGGTCTATGAAGCAAATGCACGGGTGAGGGATCCAGTGTATGGCTGTGTGGGAGCTATATCATCCCTACAGCAGCAGATAGAAGTGCTGCAGACTCAGCTGGCACTTGCACAGGCAGAAGTTGTGCATATGCGCATGCGCCAATTCTCAATGAGCAATTCACCGGACAATGTCTCTCCCTCATCAAGCCGAGGCGGGCACTCTCAGCAGGCCAGGTCACTTTTTGAAATGGATGATTCGTTCTGGTCTTGAGTCTTTTGAAATGGTTACTGTTATGGTCTCTTATTCTTCCCCTTTACTATCTACCCCAGCTTGTTTTTGTTTTTGGTTTCTCGGATTTCTCACAGGACACAGTACCTGACACTGGATGATGAGGGTCACATGATTAACCATATTGTAAATGTCAAAAACATACAGTTATACATCATAGACTATGCTTGTGGATTTCAGTATACAGGAACAATGATCCGTCGTTTGTTCCCTACTTGATTATGGTGTTTAAGAGCTTAACAGAAGAGTTTAGAATGTATCAGTATGTCACTCACATTCCGAATTCTATATCCAAAAGTAACTATAAGTTTTACACTTAAATCCAACAATTATCCATAAGATTTAATTCAATATTTACAACTAGTAATTATTATAAAAACAAAACCACACCTCTGAAACCACATTAAAATGGAATGAATTTGGCAAACACAATAAGCTAAGCATGAGCCTTCAGTTGCACTCCCAAAAGTTAGGCATTTGATTTGAGCATGAGGTCAACTAATAGGAATCCAAGGATGAATATCTTAGAAATGATTGAACACATAATCATGCATGTTTACAAAAAACACAGCACCAATAAAGAAACAGAATTAAGAAGCAAAGATCATTTATAAATGATGGTATTGGTAATTGAGAAGTGTGCGCAAGTAGAGACAATATCATTCTTGAGATTACTTACTGCTTTAGAAGCAAGAAATCAACTTCACCTGCCTGAAGGGGGAATCATATATTCTGCTTTCACAGGCAGCACAATTTATCCACTGACATTGGTGGGGAAAATCAAGCAACTGCTGCTAAACATTATCAATCTGATCCACTGAATTCAATTTTCACCTATCACAACTCGTGGTACAACCACAGCAACCACAAGTAAGAAGGATCATTGCAAAACGGCAAAATCATAGTTCTGTGACAAAAGATTCGATGAAAGTAAAGCTGCCCATAATAGATTGAACAGTGCAAACACCATAATATTAATCAATTATACAAGCCCAACACGCAGCCAATCCAAACAATCTCAAACTGAAGATGGATTGGATCTAAACCCCAACTACTGCCTCCTACTACAGTGAACAGTCTGCATATAATTAACCTTAACTAGATAAGCAAATTTTAAGCCCTCTCCCCCCTAATTCTTCTGGCAAGCTGCATATCCTTGGGCATAATGGTGACCCTTTTAGCGTGGATAGCGCAGAGATTAGTGTCCTCGAACAAACCCACCAAATAAGCCTCAGCCGCTTCCTGAAGCGCCGAAACGGCGGAGCTCTGGAAACGAAGATCTGTTTTGAAATCCTGGGCGATCTCCCTGACCAGCCTCTGGAAAGGCAGCTTCCTGATCAGCAGCTCGGTGCTCTTCTGGTATTTTCTAATTTCCCTGAGCGCCACCGTCCCGGGGCGGAAACGATGGGGCTTTTTGACGCCTCCTGTGGCGGGTGCAGACTTCCTGGCCGCCTTGGTGGCCAGCTGCTTCCGGGGCGCCTTGCCCCCGGTGGATTTCCTTGCCGTCTGCTTCGTACGGGCCATCGATCCTTGATTGGAAGATGCAAGTAGAGGTGAAATGCTAAGGGGGGTGATGGAGATGAGGATTCGGGCGGAACTTTATATAATCGTCGTGATTTGGGATTTGGGGTTTTTGGGTGAAATTTAAGAGCGCGAGATTGTGAAATTTAGAGGGGTTCGAAAACTGCACGACTGAAGGCGGGGAATCGTGCGACGTTGGATGACATAAGAAACTGAGGGTCAGGATTTCGTAGAAGGGTGAGTATCCGAGTTGGTATTGACTGGCCAATGGTTGGAGAACGCGTGGCTTTGCGCATTAGGCCGTCGATAGCGTTTCATTTCAATGGTCCAGATTTGTTGGCCCATTGAGAATTTCATCCGACATTTTTATTATCATACTCCTTCTATTTATTTGTATTTTTCCCCTTTTATTAGAACGGAAAATTGAAGATAAACCCACCAAGGGTTCCAACTATTACACTGCACCGCACACAAGTATTTTTCTTTCAGTCCAGTACCCAAAAATTTTGGAATTAATTATGTAGTGCCTCGTTTTAAAAAGAAAATGTAAAAGAAAATAATAAAATAATCTTAACCAAATAAAATATTGAAAAGAGCAGTAATTTACTCTTTCAAAGTGCAGTTTCTTCTTCCACAGAGTTTCAAAGTCTGACGGCATTCTCCATTGTTGGTCTCGGGCAAAAATTGCAAAAAATTGCAGCTCTAAGAAGGGGACTTGAAGGTAAGGTTTAGAAGGGAAGAAGGGGTGTGAGTGGTGTAGTTGGGACAACGGTGGTATTTGGTTTATTTTTTGAGAGTGGCGGAGTGCGATGGAGAATGGTGGAGGTTGGGGCCGTAAGGTAGAGGGACACCGTCGGTAGGGCGACGAGAGTGAAGGACCACCAAGGAAGAAATGCCGGGTTGAAGCTCTTGCAGCGCACGGAGGGAAATAGCGGCGAAAGGTGAGTGTTTCAATTTATTAGAATTAAGGTTCTTGTGCTGTTGTTTACAAAATTGATGTTTTTTTGGATGCGAATTCGGTATGAAAAGGTTAGGGCTTTACATTAGAGTTGGTATTTCTTGTATGTGGTTTTAAAATTGAAATCCTTAGTATTCCAGTACGTAAGTTAGAGCATTGTATTTGTTGGATTTGATATTAAAGTTTTTCGGTATTTAGATTACAATTGGTAATTGTAGATTGTGAAATTGAAATGTGGAAGATTTAGTATGTTGGTGGAATTCTGAATGAATATAGTAATAACTGGTGGGATGTGGTTTTGTATAAAAGAATGTGGGAAAGGAGGAAGAGTGGCAGGGGAGAATGTAGCCGTCGGTATTTTGTTGTGTTTTTAGTGTGGAGTTAGGAAGAGTGTTTAAACATTGTTTTGGATTGTGTAGGTTGGTGGCAAATGGTTCGGAAAGAAGTGAGAAGCAAATGTAAGAACACAAACACGGAAGAGGTAGATAAAAGGGAGGGAAAATGGGAAAGGGAGTGAAGGGGATAAAGGAATGAGGAAGAAATAGGAAGGGAGTAAGGAGGAGAAGGGGGAGAGACAAAGTAAAAATGGTGAGGGGCCAATGTCACGTTGTACAACCTAGGAGTTTATTACAATGATTAATGAAATCGATGAGAAAATTACAGAGAAACAAGAGCAGCAGTGATGAAGACACCTTTCTTGCATTTCCTAAGATGCCAGAAAGGTTATAGAAGTGTGGTATGGCTGAAAACATTAGCGGAGTGCTATGCCTTTGAGTACGAAGGTTTTGTGCTTGGGGAGAATATGAGTCTGAAGTTCCCGTCAGTAGAGTTTTCATATATGGAAGGACTACGGGATGGGGGGGCTGGATGTGTACCTAGGTTGGAGGAGGAATAAAAAATGGTGGGAATTTTTTTTAAGGGGAATGCGAGGAACATAAAGAGATGAGACATAATAGACTTGTTACGGAAGGCCGTCGGGAATGAAGAGTAGGAACTGGGGAAGTGGGATCCTGAAGATTTTGCACGGTTGTACACATTATTTGTACTGTCAGGAAGGCTTGAGGGAAGGCAGCCCATGAGTTTTTTGTGAGCTCATTGGAAAAACGGTCAGGACAGGGTAAATGGTATATAGATGGTTGTACTGCCGAGCTTTTGGTAAGTGAAATAGTTTGTAATAGAGATGCACTGCTTATTTTTGCTTATTTTTTGTTCAAGGTAGTAATTTGATGTTGTGTTGGTGATTGTAAATTTGATGTTGTACATGAATGGTTCTTCAAGCGAGTTGGGGTGCTTGGCGGGAGGCCTGGAAGGCACACATGGGGAGGGGTTGGGGTGCACGGTCTGCAGGCCCAGCCGGGGTAGGGTTGTTACACCCTCAATTCCCAAGGTGGCAGATTTCACATCCAAAAGTGGAGTCGTATGCAATGCTCAGTTTATTGACCCTTAAGGTGAGAATAGTTAAAAGTGTGAATCTGGTTTGTATTTGGCTATAATAGGTAAGGATGGAGGTGGTAGAAAAACCACGTCATCGTTCAAAGAGAGTGCCGGATGACAGTCGATTTGAAACTGGAAGCGATGAGAGAATAGCCGTAGAAATTGTTGATGAGGGTGGCAATAAAAGTCATTTTTCGATAATGACCTTTGTCGAAATTGAAATACTCATCCATTAGTTGAATTTCAACCTAAACATTTCCAACTTTGCAAAAATACCAGAATGTATTTCGATTATGCCATATATGAAACTGCCCATATACCCAATATTTTACCAATTTTACAACCTTTTATTGATGGGATGGTAGTGTTATATACGAACCAAATTGAATCGAATATTATAGTATTTCATAATTTTTTCGTATATTGTCGCAGGGATTGAAATTTTTCTATAAGGTAATCTAATACTTCCTTCGTTTTTTTTTTGTAAAGGTTACACTTCTCATTGCACGTATGCCAATGTACATTTTCAATGATTAATAACTCAAATTCAGTACAAGTAAAAATTATAAAATTTGATATTTAAAAACTATAAGATGAGACGAATCCAAAAAGATCTCACTTGGCTAAAATTTGTCTTCTATAACTATAACAAAAATAGAAATCAAAGTGCTACAATAAACAGTAAAAAAATCAAAACGTTACATTTAAACAAAAAACAACGAAGAGAGTAGTTAATAAAATGAATATTTAAATTTTGAACATAAAAATTTAGTTCCATAAATTTGGTGCTTCATTAATTATCATATATAAATATATTATATTAATTTGTAAACATATTTTGATGAATCCAATCATGAATCGAACAAATAATATATTTGTTTCATTTACAATCCTATTCATGAGTTGAAAACCAAATTTTGAATTTCAATGGGAATTCACTTAACTATATTTTCTCTTTACTTGTGCACTTCCATATAATTACATAGTGAAAAGTGAACATTTTAGGAAAAAAGCCAACCATGTTTTGAAATTCAATTATAGAAATTTAAAAAAATTGGTAAACATACCAGACTAATGTTCGATCATGACGGATACTAAACTGTCCATATACCTCTCCTTTTCCCAATTGTGCAACATTTTGGTCGGCGGCTTGCCGTTGGTCGACGGCGAAGGTGGAAAACCCTTATTTCGCCATAATTGGGAACGTTTCAGCATGCTACAACACTAATCTCAACTCTCTATATCATTTCGTGGATGTCCATCCATTTCAATTCAACATATGGATTTGGTTTAGTAGATTACTATCATTACGAAACTCATAATCTCATTTCAAACCCATTCTCGTCCAATGCATTGTGCGGGTGTTATAATGCTTGTTGCACTCATCTCCCTATATAATTAGCAGATTCCCTACGCGAATTAACCAAAACTCTTTTCAAATTCGAATGTCGAAATCGAAAATTGGTTGAAATACCGGATTCAATATCGATTATGACAAATATAAATTGTCCACATACCTCTCTTTTCCACAATTTGCAACATTTTGGTTGGCATCTTCCTGTTGGTCGAAGGTACCACCGGAGAAAGTCGAAAACCCTCATTTCCCCAAGATTGGGAATATTTTGTCATGACCCATCGCACTAAACTCAAATCTCTAATTCATTTCGTGGATGTCCATTCATTTCAATTCAACATAAGAATTTGGTTTATTAGATTACTATCATTACCAAACTCATAATTTCACTTTAAACCCATTCCCGTCCAATGTATTGTGCGGGTATTATAATTATGCTTGTTGCACTCATCTCCCTATGTAATTAATAGACCTAACACAAATTAACGAAAAATGTTGTCAAATTCGAATGTCGACATCGATAATTGGTTGAAATACCGGATTCAATATCGATTATGACAGATACTAAACTATCCATATACCTCGCTTTTCCATAATTTTGCAACATTTTGGTTGCGCAACTTGCCATTGGTAGACGGTACCACCGCCAAAAGTGGAAAACCTTCATTTGCCCAAAGATTGGGAACACTTTGGTATGACTTCTCCCACTAAACTCTCTTTTACCTATAACAAACCAAATATAAATTTGGTAACCAAATATAAATTTGGTTTATTATTAAATTATCATTAAGAAACCCAAAATCACACGTCAAACCTATTCCAAACTAATGCATGGTAAAATCCTTTTAAATATGGCTAGTACCATTCATCTCGTATGTGATTAGCGTATTCCCTCACACAAAGACCTATATATGGATTAAATTCCATGTCGAAATTGCAATTCTGAAAAATACCAGATTCGTAGTCAATTATGACACATACTACTCTGCCATATAAAGTAGTACCATATAATTCTACATACATTGATCTAATAAATGACAGTTTACGAAACAACACAAAATACCTTTCAACATCCTCATAACAGTAGCCCAAATAGGCTAATCCATAATACAGTAGTTCATCAGTACACATTCACTTATATAACAGTAGACGTCGCTTTTGCCAAATGTTTCCAACTATATTAAAGTTTGGCAACCCACACTAATTAACCAACACAGGCCCATTACTTAACCCACACTAACGAACCAACACAGGCCCAATTAATTAGGGACAAATGCACCATCATTAGAACACAATTAAGGATTCAACATCCACATACAACTAATGCTTCAAGCCATCATTTGCAGTTGATTCTTCAAGATCCCCACCTATTTCAAATTTATCAAGCCCCCCAACACAGTTAATTCTTCAAGATCTAGACTACATCAAAATTGTGAAGCAAAAATAGTTAACGACAAAACACTTAGCAAAACACAATTAATTCTTCACGATCCAGACTACACCATTAATTATTCATAATCCACACACATTACTTTCTGAGACATATACTTAGCAAAACACTTTAACAGTTAACGGCAATAAGCACTATTGGTGTCTACTTTTCATAGCTACCCCCAAACCATCCGACGAACTCCATCAGCTGCAGCTTCTTCTCGGTGGAAGGGCGATCCTTATAGATCCAAACAACAATCGCATAAACAAGCAGTGAAGCAACCCAACACACATCCATCTGCGGATGATCCATGCTCGTTAAATTATCCAGCCCACACGAGTGCTTCAAGTTGCACCGCCTAATACAAAACGACCTATCAACTGTGATAGGACGCATAAATGCTCCACCCACATCCTAGCATACAACAAACAGCTTTTACCTTCGTTTCGTCATTCCGCTCTTACTTAAATCTCCTTTGATGGGATATGCAGAAACTTTTCAGCACACATCTAAAATGATCAGCATCCTCAAACTCTTGCCCAACCGCACGGATTGCCCCAGACCAAACCAATGTGGCTATTGGTGTATTCTCCATATTTTGTTTTCTTTCTTCCTCGTACCCTCCATTATCGGTTCTGCTATCACTCATATCCCTGTTTCCAACACACACAAATTATACTCACCATTAAATCTCACCCCATGGAATATTCATTCATGCATAAATTCTGCATCACTACATAACTGTCATTGCAGAGGTTAAAAAATGCACAATTAAGGAGTTATGCTGTACGTATTGTGGTTACTATGGTATAATTAATTTTACCTCTTCTCTATGTTAGTATATATAGTATCCTGTACCGTTCTCATTCTTGGAAATAAATGCCAAGCCACATGCATAGAACATATTCCCCCTCCTAGTTCATCTTCACACACAGTAACTCACTCTTGAAACATCAAGCATTGGGGGGAATCTTCAAACAATAATTACTACACCATGGATCTAGTCGCATTTACGGTGCAATTCAAATTACAACTTCTAACTCCTAATAAATATACATTGAATTGACCAGTATAATCAAATCCCCAACCGTTGTCTCAATCCGGGTATAAACAATAAGATCGTACTCACCCTGTTATTTTCTTCCTTCGCTTCTCGATTCTCATTCATTCCATTCGACATAGACTCTTCTCCACCAATTCATGAACAAGAAACATGTGCACTACATCTTTCATGCCCATTTACATCGCATCCCTCGATTAGCATTTCCTCGTCCCATTTGCAAAACCCTAACATGGTTTTCTTCTCTCGATTTGGGTTCTCCCCATTTCCATCCATTGTCAAATCTCAAACCAAGTCTCTCTCACCCTCTCAATCTGCAATGTTACCCCGTCAATACTTTCTCACTTCCCCTCGATTCCAAAGACGAAGACGAGCTTCTCCAGACTGCAGCGTTTTTTCGTGTGTTTCCCCAAATTCCCAAGTTATGCCGTTTTGGGAGCTAAAACCTTCCTGAACAGATTTCCCTACCTCAGCAAGTTTCCCACCAATTGATGCCCATTTTGGTCATTTCCCCCACCACTTCAATTAAATATATTTAGTTGACCCAATGGTGTTTGCAGCATAAATGACATAACTTTCCGTGGGTCTAATTGTAAGTCCAAAACTTATAGGTACTGACCTTAAAGTTTCAATTCTTGGGAGGTATTTTTATCCAATTTCCCCTTTTTTTTAGAAACTACAAAGTGTTTTTTTCATATTTAAAAAATTTTTAACATTTCATATTTTCTCATAATCCAATACATATTTTTAAAGAGTAATATTTCAAATTTTATAAAATAAAAAATTATAAAACTTTAATATTACAAAACGATGCGATTAGACGGATCTAACAAGATCTCACTTGACTATATTTTATTTTATGTAATTGTGTTAAAAATTTGAATCAAAGTTACTCAATTAATAGTGTTTACTATGCAAATGTTAACATTTTAAAAAATGGAGTATTTCAAAATAGTTGTTGTCTTTTTAGAGACTAAAAGTGTTTAAAAATAGTTGTCACTTGTAGGTAGTTATACTATGTTTTTACTATTAGCCTTTACTTTATATAAAAAGAGCTTAGTTGAATGATAAAAATGAAAATTTATGAGCTAATTAATGCAAATTTTGGTTATTGAAATTGAGCTGAAAGAAACAACTAATAAGAGATGGAGGGAGTATTGTAACATGTCCTAATTATTAAATTTAGTTTTTCCTGGCTTCGGCTCTTCAAAAAAAAATTATTAAATTTAGCTCCTCCAGGGGTTGAGCCGTTGAGGACTTACACTAGTGGTCAAGTCCCCCGACTCCCAACCTATAGGTTAGGGGATTTGAATCTCCACCTGGACCTCTATTTCTCCCATTTGTTTCTTTTATAATTTATATGACATGAATTCTCATCACCTTTTCCGATCTTTAATAGCCCTGTAAAAAATTTATTAAATTTAAATTTCCATTTCAATACTCTCACTTGCATAGGAACACCGAATAATGCATAAAAATGTGCTCAACCCAAAATGGGAAGAATTATTGTCCCTCGTCCTGTCCTCGCTTGTCACAGACTCACAGTCCAACACTCTCCTCAAGTTAAGTAGTTCCTCTGTTTTTACAAATCTAATAATAAAATCTCCTCAAGTTAAAATCTCGTTTTTACAAATTTAGTAATCTTTTAAAAATGACTCACAGCTAACATCCAAGCTACCTTCACACTGCACCTCATGACTACACAAGGCGAAACAAATTCGAGTAGTCATGAATAACAATTAACAACACAACTCTGTTTCTACTCTCTAAAAATTTAAGTTAAAAAGTAATCACTAATCAGCTCCTCCAACCACTACCACTTGTAGTATTTACAAAGTAATGCTGCAGCAAAAACAACCACTGCAAACTCTGCACTCTTCTCTTCACTTGCATTTAATACCAATGTCAACATCCATCATATATAATGTAGTATGGGATACCGTCACTCTCACCCCCACATTGGTTTGTCTGTTGAACAATGCACAGTGCACCATTCTATTGTTGGGAATTCACCAAATAACTTCATAAATTCAAAATTTGCAGCGGACACTCAATTACCTAGTTGTTAGAATTTCGAAGGAACATTAACAAAAACAAACAAACAAGAACACCATGATTTACGTGGAAAACCCTTCCAATTCGAAAGGTAAAAACCACGAGGCTCTTGAGCCTATCTCAAATCCAATATCATCAAAAGAGATTACACAAAGTCTGCCCAAATTATAACCAAAGATGTGGCCTTACAACAACACAAAGTCACCACAATCTCAGAACGTCTCCAACGCCTCCTTTATTTTTGCGGCAGACGGAGTTATTGAGGGAGAAATCACTCCAACGCTGCCAGCAAAAACACAAATGCAATCGCCAATTTTCGTGTTTTTGTACAGTAGCATGGAGAAAATAGTGGCTACTGTTCACCCGCTATCCATTTTATTACTTTTTTTATTTTTCTTTTTCTTTCTTTGGGCTCTTTTCGTTCATATCTTCTTTTTCTATTTTTAGTTTTTTAATTTTCTTGGACTATTTCGTTCATATCCACTTTTCGCAATCATATTTCTTTTAACTTTTAACTTTTTTTTTTGCATTATGTCTTTAATGTAGATTCTTTTTATTTTGGGTTTTTTTAATTATCATGTAGATTTTTTAAAATTTATTATTTTAATATAATTTTTTATTTTCATAATTAGTATTTTAATTAAATAATTTAAATATAAAAATTAAATATATATTATATATATTTAAAATATATATTAATATTATTGATAAATGAAATATTATATGAATAGTAAATGGAATCAAAATGGAATATTCTATTGTAGAGGGAAATTTAGAATTGTGGGTTGGAGAGGGATAGTAGAAAACTGTAAATCTAACTGTAAAATAGAGATTGTGTAACTGTAAAATAGAGGTGTGGGTAGGAGATGGCCTCAACTCCACCAAGAACACCAAATCTGAAATTAAGAACTCAAAACTGCAGCCCCGAACAGAAAATTATACAAGAATTTCTAACCGTTGAAATTCGATCTCCACCGTACAAAACCAAGAACAAGATCTTCCGCACCTGCTGTAAAAATTTCAGCCCGATCGGATACGATTTGATATGCCGTTTGGCCAGAAATCGAAAACTGAACGGAGAGGTTTTGTTGCTATGTTTTGCTCTGCTGCTGCTTTCTTTCCACTGTTTTTCTCTTTTGGTTGCTGCGCAATGTGGAATCTCAATGATTTTGCCACCTACACTCACACACCAATTAATTGCCCGAGTCTCTCTCTCAATAATGAAGGATTGTTGCCTACTTATTTTAGTATTTTGTTGACTAGTTGGGAGGACCCAACAAATCTCCCCCCTCATTCCGACTATGTGGAGAAACTTGTCATTCCGACAAGTGAGCAACAAAATTCAAATTTCCATCTCGGTACACATTTCGTAAGCATATCAGCTCCATTATCATCTGTATGTACCTTCTCAATGTATATCGACTTCTCATCCAACACGTCACGCAACCAATGATATCTCGTATCAATGTGTTTAGACTTTGAATGATAGCTAGGATGTTTACTAAGATGGATAGCACTTTGATTGTCACAAAGTAAGGCGTACCTCTCTTGAGCATAGCCAAGCTCGTTGAGAAATTTCTTCACCCAAAGCATTTCCTTGCACGCTTCAGTAGCTGCAATAAATTCAGCTTCAGTTGTTGACAATGCAACACATTTATGCCTTCTAGACTGCCAAGAGATTGCTCCCCCTGCAAAGACAATCACATAACCTGAAGTGGATTTGCGAGTATCAATATCACCCGCCATATCAGCATCAGTGAAACCACGAATGACTAAATCTTCACTTCCAAAGCAAAGTTTCAAATCTGATGTACCACGTAGGTATCTCAAGATCCACTTCACAACATTCCAATGTTCTCTTCCAGGATTTGAGAGAAAACAACTTACAGTGCTCACACCATGGGCAATATCAGGCCTTGTACACACCATTGCATACATCAAACTTCCAACTGCTGATGAATAGGGAACATTTTCCATATCTTTCTTCTCTTTTTCTGTTGAAGGACATTGAGAAACACTTAATTTTCATGTGTGTTGTCAATGGAGTACTAACAGGCTTAGCATTTTCCATATGAAACCTTTGAAGCACCTTCTGAATATAATTCTCTTGCGATAGCCAAAGTTTACCAACTTTTCTATCTCACAAAATTCTTATGTCAAGAATTTGATTTGCAGCTCCCAAATCTTTCATAGAAAAGCACTTGCTCAACTCTTGCTTCAGCTCCCTAATTCTTGAAATACTCTGACCAACAATTAACATGTCGTCAAAATAGAGCAGCAAGATAATGAAATCATTTTCTGAGTACCTCTGCACAAATACACAATGATCAGAATTGAGCTTTCGATAACCATGTTGTTGCATCACTGACTCAAACTTCTTGTACCATTGTCGAGGAGCTTGTTTCAAACCATACAAGCTCTTTTTCAATTTGCAGACATAATCTTCTTTGCCCTGCACTTGAAATTCCTCAGGTTGCTCCATATAGATATCTTCATCTAAATTACCATGAAGAAATGTTGTCTTCACATCCATTTGTTCGATCTCCAAGTCAAGACTTGCAGCCATAGCTAACACAGATCGAATAGAAGACAATTTAACTACTGGAGAAAAGATTTCATCAAAATCAATTCCTTTTCTCTGCTCGAAGCCTTTAACCACCAACCTTGCTTTATACTTTGGTGTCAAAGAACCTTGTTCTTGCTTCAGCCTGTAAACCCACTTATTTTTCAGGGCTCTCTTTCCTTTTGGTAATTTCACCAACTCAAATGTATCATTATCATAAAGTGACTTCATCTCATCTTTCATAGCATGCAACCAATGCTTGTTATCCACACTCTCAATTGCTTCATCAAAGCATTCAGGTTCTCCTTCATCAGTCAAAAGGACATATTCACTAGGTGAATATCTAGTAGACTGTTGTCTATCTCTTGTAGATCTCCTGAGAGGAACCTGTTGAGCATGATCAAAATCATCATTGTAACACCCCCCATTTTAAAGACAGCGGAAGTAGGGATGTTACCGCCACATTTTCTATTTAAGCTCACTTCCAAGATAGCTTAAATAGAAAATGCTAAGGCTTTGAAAATTTAAGATAAATTTAAAACCACAATTAACAATCATATATAAAATAATACTCCCTCCGTCCCAGCTAACGTGTCTTGTTTGACTTTTTGACACTATTCATTTTCTACTTTGACTCGATTTTATTGCATATATATATTTAGAAAAAATAGTCGAGTTGGGTCTTGTTAGAATCGTATAATCATGTAGTTTTAGAATATATATTTTACATAATTTTTTGTTGTACACGTTTTGAGATATTAGCGGTTGAAAAAGTGCATTGGATTGTGTGCAAAAGTGAAACAAGACAAGTTAAGTGGGACGGAGGGAGTAATTAATTATTTTTTTATTTATCATATTGTACGTACGATATTAAATTTATAAGTTTAGGATAAAGATGCAAATAAATATTTAAAGTACCAATTTGACCTAGCAGGGTCGAAATGAAATAGTGCGACATAAAAGCTTATTTTCAAATATCCCAATCCCCGATGCAAATGTCATGCCAAGCTCAATCACCTATCCTGAAAAGAAGTGAAGGCAACCAAATCAGCAACGCTGAGTAAGTCAATCCCCTATCTCACACATGCTGGAAACTCAGGGTTGACTCAACTATACAAATGAATAATTATATAGCAAAAATGATAATTTACCAAATTTAAATCCCAGAGTTTATAATATAGGTAACACATATGTCAGAGAAAACCAACCCAATGCACCGTAATCCGATAATCACATATATCATCTCTCGCCATGTAGAGGACTCTATAACTGCTAACACCGGTGTCCTAGACAGGTTTCCAACTGTCTAGGGTTATAGACACATACAGGTTCTACCCGTAGGAGGGACAATTACCCTCATCCAATATCCAATATCCGAATATCCATAGACCATAGAGTTCATGCATTGGTTTCATGAAACATATATCTTACCAAAGACCGAATCATAGACCAACCACGAAAATATTATTTCATCATCATATATTCATATTGTAGGAACCGACTCCATAAGATTTAAGTTATACCATGATTACCAAGGGACTAAAACATAGTGGAGGATTCAAGCTTAAACCATAATTGCCAATGAAATTAACATGGTGCAAGATTTAATTTAGACCATGAGGAAACCATAGTGCACGATTTAAAATGCAAGCATTGAAAGTTAGTGAGTAACTCTCTAACCCACATAGGACAATGCACACAGGGAAGATTTTTAAAAATAAGTTTTACCTTTATTGCTTTGACCGAGCAAGATATAAAGAGAGATATCAATAATCAAGTACTCCCGGTAGGAAAACAAAGACACCAATTCTATTGACCCTTGAGGCCCCCACAACTAATCCTAATACTCACTACTTGAATTTATTTGGTTTGAATAAATCTGTACACCACCATCCGAACACAAAACAAAATTTGGGATTGAACGAAAAATGGGCAATTAAATATCTAAGTGAAAAATTCAATAACCCACATTTGACCAAGCCTTACGCAGGAATTGGAATTTCAATTATACACATTTATATCCTACTTTCTAATGTGACTTCCAGTATAAAAAAAAATGGGAATATGACAAATTAAGTACTATAGGGCCCCACACAACTTATCCATCTGCACACTACTAGAATTCATCATGTTTTAAAATAAATCTGTCCACCCTCGTCTACACAATATTAGATACACCAATATATCTATATGAATATATACATATAACAGTGGTCAATTAACATAAATCCAACGCATAAATTGAGATTTGACCAAACAAGAAAAGGAAGAGGAACAAGAGCCGACAAAGACGAAGACAATGGTGGAGACCAGAGTTTCAACTCTTTCATACACAGTTGAAGTAAAATCAGGGTTGGGCAAGTTGAGTAAACAGAAACTGAACAACGAACACCATAGATACATGACTGAAGCAAATCTGGGATTTAACAAAATGGCCAAGGCAAACTAGTGAAGATGAGACAGAGACAAAAATCAAAACTGATGCGTGGAATAAGAGAATTAACTTACCAATTTGAGAATTGATGATGAAAAAGGGAACAAGCAAATTATTGGAAAAAAATTACCAAAGCTTTCTGATAAAAATAAAATAAATAAACAAACCTCGTAAGGACGAGACCATGGAAAATTATGAGGATTTGAAAGAGGATGAAATACCCACCGTCTAGAATGAGAGCATGAGCAGTGGGGATTTTTCTGATGAGAAGAGGTTCTTATAAACGACATATGGGAGATTTAATAGGGTGGGTGTTGGAGTTGGGGGTTGGGAGTTGGGGACAGATTGAATAGGGCGGTTGAGCTGGGAGTTGGGAGTAGGGTACGGAAATAATGGGAGGTTTTGTCTGAATGTATTCAACATAGTGGCCCATTAATTATTATTATTATTATTATTATTATATTTTACATATATTTATATATATATATATATATTTTGGGCATCACAATCATTGTCACCACCCATAGCATGTTGATCATCATCTACCTGATCTTGTTGCATATCCTGTTCTTCATCATCTCCAGCTGGTGATTGTGTTATAAGAACTGGCTCAACATCTACAAAGTCATCTTGAGCACGAGAATCAGATTTTTCCAAATTTTCAATTGTTTGATTTTCCATAAACACAACATCACGACTCCTTACGAGCTTCTTTGTAGCTGGATCATACAATCTATAGCCAAACTCATCTTGACCATAGCCCAAAAAGATGCACGGCTTGCTTTTCATATCAAGCTTTGATCTCTCATCTTTTGGAACATGAACATAGGCCTTGCAACCAAAGACTCTTAAATGATCATATGATGAACTTTTACCTTTCCAAACTGTATCTGGAACATCTCCATTAAGAGCAACTGTGGGAGTCAGATTGATCACATGTGTAGTAGTCAATAAAGCTTCACCCCAAAAGGTCTTAGGAAGTTTTGACTCTGCCAGAAGACATCGAACTCTCTCCAATAATATTCGATTCATTCTCTCAGCTAACCCATTCAACTGAGGTGTTTTTGGAAGTGTCTTTTGGTGTTGAATCCCCTGTTTCCTGCAATAATCCTCAAATGGTCCACGATACTCTCCCCCGTTATCAGTACGGATGCACTTCAACTTTCTTCCAGTTTGCCTTTCGACTAAAGCATGGAAATCCTTGAACTTATCAAGTACTTGATCATTTGATCTCAACACATAGACTCATAGCTTCCTGGAATGATCATCAATAAATGTCACAAAATAAGATGCACCACTAAATGAATGTACCTTCAACGGACCGAAGACATCTGAATGCACCAAGTCCAGTAAATTCTGCATTCGTCGAGGTTGGTGAGTCTTGAATGAAACTCGGTGTTACTTTCCTGCAAAACAATGTGGACATTTCTCCAAATTTGCATTATTCAATTCAGAAATAACATTTTTTTCTCACCAAAGTTTCGAGGCCTTTAGCACTTATATGACTCAACCTCATGTGCCATAATTCAAGAGAATTTTGCTTCTCCACCAGGTTCACAGCATCACTGGAAACTGAAGCTTGCAATGAATATAAGTTTGATCTCAGTATCTTACCTTTAGCAACCACAAGAGATCCTTTATTCAGTTTCCATATACCATCACAGAAATTATTTCCATAACCATCTTTATCAAGTCTCCCAACAGAAATCAGATTCATACGAATATCCGGTGCAAGTCTGACATCCTTCAATCGCAATGTAGATCCATTGGCTATCTTCCAACAAATATCACTTGTGCCCACAACTTCAGATATACCATTATTTCCCATCCTTAATGAACCATACTTACCAGCATTGTAAGTACAAAAGAAATCTCTTCTCGATGTGACACGGACTGCAGCACCTGTATCAGCAAACCAACTAACATCAGAGGAAATTGTATTCACTGCATTTTCACAAAGACAACAACGAGATCATCTTTTGTAGTCGTGACAACATGACTGGTATCCTCAGACTTTCATGCACCAGCATTCCTGTTATCATTCTTCCACTTGAAGCAATATTTCTGGATATGACCCTTCTTGTGACAGTAGTGACACTCAACATTCTTATATCGAGATTTGGATTTGCTCCTTTGTCTGCCCTTATCAACATTTTTGGTTTTCTGTCTCCCCCTATTCTCTGCAACGAACAACTCATTTTGTGAAGATGATGAACCTTGAGTTTTTCTCCTCATTCATGATTCCACTTTTGGCATAATCAAGAGTCATTGCACCATCAGGAGCATAATTAGTGTGTGACACCCTGAATGTCTCCCACTTATCAGACAAAGTATTCAGCAACCATAATCCAAGAATCTCATCATCAAATTTCACTCCAAAATTTGACAATTGATCCAATAACCCCTGGAACTCATTCACATGGTCAGTGATAGGAACATTTCCTTATACCTCAATTGTATCAATTGTTTCAGCAAGAATAACTTATTATTCCCTGTCTTTGAAGCATAAAGCTTTTCAAGCTTATCCCACAATGTCTTGGCATGCGTTTCATTAGTTACCAAATTTAACACATTATCATCGACCCAGAAGTGGAATAAAACCACACACTTGTTGATGCTCAAAAGCCCAATCCTCATCTGATTTTGATTCTGGCTTCGATGTAGCAAACTCAGGTAGATGCAAACTTTTTACAAATAGAAGATCTTTCATCTTCCCCTACCATTTGTGATAATTCATCCCATTCAACGAAATCATCCGGCTTGTGTTAATTTCTATAATTCTAACAACAACAATAGCTCTGATACCACTCTGTTGGGAATTCACCAAATAACTTCACAAGTTCAAAATTTGCAGCGGACACTCAATTCCCTAGTTGTTAGAATTTCGCAGTAACATTAACAAAAACAAGCAAACAAGAACACAAGGATTTACGTGGAAAACCCTTCCAATTCGAAAGGTAAAAACCACGAGGCTCTTGAGCCTATCTCAAATCCACTATCATCAAAAGAGATTACACAAAGTCTGCCCAATTACAACCAAAGATGTGGCCTTACAACAACACAAAGTCACCACAATCTCAACTCTACCAAGAACACCAAATCTGAAATTAAGAACTCAAAACTGCAGCCCCGAACAGAAAATTATACAAAAATTTCTAACCGTTTAAATTCGATCTCCACCGTACAAAACCAAGAACAAGATGTTCCGCACATGCTGTAAAAATTTCAGCCCGATCGGACAGGATTTGATACGCCGTTTGGCCGGAAATCGAAAACTGAACGGAGAGGTTTTGTTGCTGTGTTTTGCTCTGCTGCTGCTTTCTTTCCTCTGTTTTTCTCTTTTGGTTGCTGTGCAATGTGGAATCTCAATAATTTTGCCAGCTTCACTCACACACCAATTAAATGCCCGAGTCTCTCTTTCAATAATGAAGGATGGTTGACTACTTATTTTAGTATTTTGTTGACTAGTTAGAGGACCCAACATCTATTAACTTCTCTATTAATACAAATGTGTTGCAGATGTTATCGCAATTTGGCTTAAATCTTTTGGGATATCAACCACTTGCTGCATTGCATGCCTACTCACTACTGTAGTCGGAAATAAAATTAATCACTAATTCGGTCAATAATTTACTACAGTATATGCTAAATAATTAATTCCATTGTTGCTCTTGCTAATGTAATGACCACCAATGTCAGAAATCAATCGATTTTCTTACTACATCGGAAGCTAGAGGGGATGATGCAGTCTCTAGGCCCATCTCTTGTGCACAACAGTGCCCTTGGTTTTCGCCGGATGAGGAGGATGCAGTCTCCTCGTCCGATTTTCTCCATTGTTAGACATCGTGGTCGTGCGCCTTTTTCTTGACCCTGGAGGAACGGAATCAGCTGCCTGATTTGTCAAGTTCACCTTCCTAGGAAATGTCGTTTCAGGGCGACTATTGTTTTTCTGGTAGGTTGAAGTTGACAGACTAGAGTTTAGGTCTCCTCCGTTTTGCATTTTCGAAGACGGGGCTTGTCTTCTGGTGTTGGGAGAGTTATCAGAATCGGAAGAGGAGGAGGAGGAGGATGGTCCTGATGTGGTGCTGTCCATGTCGTAAAGCATATTATCCATCAACATGGGAAGCCGCTGCTGCTGCGTGTCTGAACTTGCTGCTGCAGGGAAGGACTGTCTTCGAAGTCTTGTAAGGCACATAACCTGCACCGGGAGATCAATATACATAGTAATTTAACCTTCGAAGGAAACCAAAAACTACACAACGTTCGTTGCCTTTTTAATTACCTTCTGTTCAAGGACCAGTATGTCCTTTCGAAGCTTGTTGATGATCATATTCTTGCGTCGTATGAGGTCCTCCAGCTCCACAATTCTCTGAAGCCAAAACGATTGTGAATCCCAAAGTTAAAACATTATAAACAAGTTTCGACAAACATTGCCAAAACATAGGGAAAATGTTCACAAATTATGACCTTTGAACCTAAAGCTTCAGAAGATTGAATATAAGCAGACATTTCTGCTATTGTGACATCTTTCTCCTCGCATTCCTTCCTCAGCGTATCCATTTCATGGTCGATTGACAAACCATCCAACTATGAAAACACGTTAAATTATCATAATTCCCAACCTCAAGCGAAGGCATTATCGGGTCAATGCAGTTTCAGAATGAATGGTATGATCATACCTGAACATCAACAGAAGAAACAACACTTGGAGCCCAGTCCGACAGATCAGACATACGGCGTTCCTCTGCTTCGGCTTCAATGGAAATTGGCATTTTGTACTTGAAGTACTCATCCCCATTTGATCCTTTAGTCGTAGGACTGTTAAGCTGGAAGATAAAAATTTATAAACCGAATGTAATCACCAATTAAACACTGCACAGTTGTTACATAACATATTATTAAAATAGAAAAGCAATTATTAAACTCTGTTTTACCAATGCTCCATTTTGGGGTGGCATATGATGTTGGCACAGCTTACAACCAAAATCAAAACCCTTCTCCACAAATGCCTCTGTCAGAGTCAGGACTGCAGCAGGCTGATCCTTGGAGCAACTCCACTGATCACATAGAGCATCCAGTTTTTGTTGCATTCCTAACAGCACTTCATCCTATGAACATGTTTGCATCATTAGTGCAAGAAACTTTTGGTTTTATTTTTATCATACTGGGAGAAGGAAACCGTTGCCAAAAGATTGAGAAAATGATTATTGATAGAGATAATATTATAAAATAATCTGCATAAAATGAAATTTTAAAAGATTGATTCCATAAAATATGATAACATTCAGAAATTGCCTCAAAATTTCCAAAAAAGATACTATATGCCAAAATAGAAAACCAAAACAAAGGCAACTTGTAAGGTGAAAAAATTGCAATCTATAAAGCACCCATAAATGAAAAATGTCAAAAGAAACCATAAACCAAGCTTTCTACACAAATCAAAATAAGCTTTTGATTAAAAAGTTACAAGGTGCCGAAATCAAATAATCTACACCTAAATACTTTTCTAAATCGACTTATATTTCCTCAAATGCAAGATGCTGATGCTGATGGTGACACTGGATCTCCCAAAATTTGAATTATAGTAATAAATGGAGTGCACATTTCATAAATTGTAGAAATCATTGAAGAATCGACATAATAGTCTGATTCTTCATAAATTGGTCCCCAAAAAAGTAAATTCAGAACCTAAACCGCCGAAATTTGATTAATGCATTGAATCCGCATTAGCAAAGGCAATAATTAACACAAAAATACGTTAAAATAACAAGATGATCCAACATCAGTAGGGAGAAACGAACCCTAAGCTGAACAGATTTCTGCAATTGATAAATCCTTTTATTCTGCTTCGAATTTGCCGTTGCCACCGCCACAACGGCCACAACCAACACGCGTTGAATCGGACTAAACAGCTCCCATGCCGCCGCCTCTTCCGCGCCGAGCACTCCGTATGGATCAATGGTTTTAGCCGCGGTGGCTACCTCGGTTCCGACCAGCCGTCCCTGGAGTGACAACCAAGACAGCTGCGGCGTGGCTTTCACGGCCGGCTCATTCGGCCTGGTGAAGCAGCTCGAAAGCCGGCGCAGAGTCGGTGTCACCGCGGAAGCAAACGGAGTTAAGGATACCAGCGCGGGGGCGCCGAAGCCAAACCCGCCGCTGCTGTCCTCGGAATCCATGCGCGAAAAGGACACCAGAGAAAACTTAGGGACGGTGACGAAATGAAGACGGATTTGAAATTTATATTTTGGGAGGGAAAAAAGTGTAACGAGTAAAAATCAATTATTTTGGAATTTTAAAATGACAGTTGTTATTTATTTTTCTTGGAAATTGTTACTAAAAATAAAATGAAATTTATTCGTTAATCCTATGCAAAGGAAGCATTTTAATGTGTACAATGTACTACATATTTCTCCATTTTTAAGAGTTTACTACATTTGTAAATATGGTAGTATTCACACACACTTTCACTTTAAGTTTTATCATAGTTATACAAGTTAAAATATAGCCTGAGATCTTGTTAGATTCGTCTCGTCTTAGGAGTAGTTTTTAAATGTTGAACTTTTAGAATTTTTACTTGTACCGCTCTTGAGTTATTATTGGTTAGAAATGTGCATTGAACTGCGTGCTGTGTGAGTCCGCAGCAATTACAAAAAATAGAGGAGTACAACATAATACTCCCTCTATCTCATTTAACTTATCTTGTTTGATTTATGCATACAATCAAATGTACTTTTTCAATTGTTAATATCTCAAAATATGTACAATGAAAAATTATGTAAAATATATAGTATTATAAAACTACATAATCATACGATTCTAACAAGACTCAACTCGACTATTTTTTCCAAATATATACTCATAATAATATTGAGTCAAAGTTGAACAATATATAATAACAAAAAATCAAACATAACGCATTACCTAGGACGGTGAGAGTAATATGGAGTATGAGATTGTCGATGAGTAAGTTACTATATTAAATTTGAATAATAAGTACGTATAACGTTAAAATCTTGAGTGTCAAAATTAAAATTTTAAAGCCCAATGAACAATGACGATTGGGCTTGATTTTGGTTGGTGTATATTAGGATATAGGGGTCCATTTCTTTGGGCTAATATGATAAATTAAGGGAAAATTAAGCTGAAGAACCCCTTTGATTTTGTTTCCAATTATAAAAGACCCTTCCCAAAAATATTATCCTTTGAGCCCTACACATAATTTTGACTTCATATCTAGGACCCCCCAATTTCCCTAATCTAATTAGAATATAAACATCGGGGTTTAATTGGACAGACACCACGAAAGGAACAAAGAACACACACATCGTCGCCGAGAGAAACGCAAGAGGAGGAAGAAGTGGAGATCGAAGGCTGCATTCCAAAGCAAAATATTTGTGGGAAAATCAAAAAGGAAGAACTGAGCAGAAAAAGGAAGAGGGTTTGTTAAAATCCTACATTTGAAGCAAAAATGGCACCAAAGAAGATGAGGAACGATCAAGAGCAAGTGGTGGACGAAGCTTCTGCAGGTAAACTGAAAGTTGATTTGAAGTTTGTGGGAATTGTTTAAATTATTATTGGTTTATAGAATTGGAGGGGAAAAGTGATTTTGGAAAGTTGTGAATAAGTGTTTGAATTTAATGAGCACATAAGGTGTTCGATAAAATGATTGAAAGGTCATGTTGGTTTAGAAATCTCAATTTTGGAATACAGTTGTGTCGTAATTGATCAATAGTTGTGCTTTGAATATTTTAGTTGTAAAATGCAATGATTGTTAGAATAAATGTTGAATAGTTAGTTTATTATGTTGTTTATAATTTTAAGTGAAGTCCGTGTGAATTGTTGAATTCTTTGTTATGGAATTGTATGGGGAAAGTGAATTTGAATGTTGGAATTAGGTTTGTGAATGTAATTTGTGTATAATGGGTTTGATGTAATGATATAATGGTTATGTTGGTTTAGAAGACTCAAAATTGGGATGCATTGTCGTGATAATTGATCAACATAATTCTTTTAGTTAATTTGGTTGTAGAATGCAAGAGCTTGAGTGGCATAAGCAAATGTTTGATAATGGATTAGTGAGAAAGGTTTGAAAGAATATGTGTGTAGGTTAGTATATAATTTCGAACAAATGTGGAATGATTGTTTCATGTATGTATGGACAGGTGTTGAGTAGAAAGTGCAAGCTCTGCACTGTTATGTAAAGTATCTACGGGATATTGTGGAAGAGGTGGAGATCCGGTGGTCGGTACGACAGAGAGGATTATGGCGATGTCAAGAGGAATGGGATTGAGAGCGTACTATGCGTACTCACTTATAACCGATGAAAATGGCTTGATGTTAATTTCAAAACCTTGAATTGTATGTGTATTGAAGTCTTTGTATAGTACATTTAGATGTTTGGTATTTTGAATACATTTTATTTGGATTATGGCATGTGTATGCTTACCCTGTGTGGCTTTTGTTTAGTGATATTATGTTGTTTTTCTATGTTGGTGTTGTCAGGGTGATTTTTGTTATGATATATATTGGTAATAATTGTTTTTCAAACTGTGGTAAAGTGTTATTATTAGTTGTGATAATTGTCATCGTATAATGTGGTAAAATAAATGATTGAAATGTGGTAAATTTCATATGATTTTCTGAAACTCGTATGGCGGACGGACAGAGGGACGGTCTAAAAAAAAGGTCCATGAAATCGTCATTCACTCACTGAAATGAACTGGTAAAATGGTATATTGTGTGTGGTGAAAGATATAAGTTGAACATGGTAAAACCCCACATTGAGCGTGGTAAACGCTATAAGTAAAATATGGTAAAACCAAATATGGTTGATGGTAAATAATATAGTGTAACATAGTAAACCCCAACACTGTTATTGGTAAAAGATATAGCAATAATATGGTAAACCCCAACACAGTTTTTGGTAAAAAATAATGGCAGAAGGGGAACGATTGGTTTGGGGAGAACGATAGAGCAGTTTCGATAGAGCAGTTTCGAACTTGATGAGTTATTTGGTAAATCATTATGTATGAATTTGGTAAAACTTATAATCCTTGCATGGTATAGTTTGTGGGCAGCCTGGTAAAGTTTTGACACCAACGTGGTAAACATGTATAGAAATATGTGGTAAAAACCAAGCATATTAGGGATGGTAAACCATATATGCTGTGCTTGGTAAAGTTTGTGATCAACGTGGTAAAATTTTAAAAAATGTATATATGTCATAAATTTAGTAGGGCAAGTTAGTAGTCTAGTAACGATATAGAAAGATCCGGTAAAACCCAACACTATGAGTGGTAAACAACATATCTAAGTTAGAAAAACACTAATTATAGTGCACGGTCCTAAGAGAAATCAGACGGCCGTCCAAAGACCGTCCGAACTACACTGATGTAGGCCGTGGGTGTGGGACGGTCCTGGAAACGGTGTGTGACAGCCGGACGGTATGTAAACGGTGTGTGACAGTCGTCCTCATAAGCGTCCACTATGCATTCCTATTGTATGATCCATGGTAAAATCATGCACTAAACATGGTAAAGAATAAGCGACTAAAATTGTAATTCACAATGCATGGGTTGGTAAACCATTTGTCAGGTGTATGGTAAGTTATCTTTGCAGTACATGCTAAGAGTTAGGGTATATTCGTGGTAAACCATATAAGTAGATCATAGTAAACCATATTGGTGGATCTGTAAAACTCAATTTTGTATATGGTAAACATTAAGTAAAAATGTGGTAAATGACCTAATTTTCGCGTGCTAATCTCTATATATTGGAAGGGCGGTAACATAAACAAAAGTACTCACAGTGGGAATAATGGACTATCATTCTTTACCATATACTTCCCCTGTCTCACTATTTTTGTTACGGACCCACACAGCACGTATGCCGATGCACATTTTTAACGGTTAATAACTTAAATTGTGTACAACGAAAAGTTATAAAAAGTTAATTGTCTAAAACTACAAGATTAGACGAATCTAACAAGATCTCACTGGACTATGTTTTTTCTTACATAGCTATAATAAAAATCTAAATCAAAGTTGAACAGTGAATAGTGTCAAAAAACCATCCGTAACAAATATACCACATCAAAGTATAATTCGGGATGGCTAGTGGGCAGTACACTATCAAGGAACCGTCCAAATGACCGTCATCCACCCCCATAACCTTTCCGTTAAATATTTATCAAACCCATCTTGTATGCGTTACCAAGGTTGGGAAATCTTTACCATCATTATTTGTGCGCAATTACTACATTGTTGAAGTTTGGTTACCACGTTTCAGCATATACATTTTTACATTACGATATAGTGGTATCAATAAAACCATCGCAACAACTCAAACAAGAGCTTACCACGAGAGAATAAAGCTTGAAAAAAAATATATAAAATCTATGAACGTTGAATCAAAACCGAAGAATTTAATGAACCAATATTCGAAAATAAGAACGAGTTCGAAGTGACTTTCACTATAAGTATTAAGGAAGTACTTATAATGGTAGTAGTCACCATTACGATGTAAGATATGATTGGATGCAAATATTGATAGTTAACTACACATTTGGAACTTTATTATGAGTACTTAGATAATTCTCTTAATGAAGGTATTATGTGAGATGTGAACATATATGCTTATTTCAAGTACATACATTCATTTGGATTCATGATCTTCGTACTTCTGGTCATAATTTTAATGAATTGTGATAATATGAAAATACATAACTAATTTAGACATAATAATGACTTCAATTTTGAACCCTAAACCCTCGAACAAATAAATTTACCACGCCCGCTAATATAGTTTACCACATATATACTACATAGCATACCATAAATATTGGATAAGATTGCCACAATCTTTTTGTATTACTTACCACACAATTCTTTATAACCCCAAACCTTACAATCTTAAAAACCCTAAACCCTACAATCTTCGAAACCCTAAGCCATACAAGCTTAAAAATCCAGAACCCTACAACGGGATAGTGTATATGATTTACCACGTTCGTTTTGAAAAGTTACCACAACGGGGTAAAAACCTTACTACATGTACGAAGCCAGGTTTACCACAATAACATGTCCCTCTTACCACATAAAAACCCTAAACCCTTAAAAAACCATAAACCCACAATCTTAAAACCCCTAAACCTTAATGGTGTAACAATTACCACATGTAGAATTCCAGCTTTACCACAATAGTATACTCAGCTTACCACATAAATGGTGTAACAATTCATGGCTTAGTGTACATCATTGACATATTCACGTTTAAACCTATATGGTACCACATAAATGTCAGCGAACCCCAGTCGTTCGATTGATGCTGCCCGCAACATTTAATAATACGACATTGGGTTGTGACCCTAAACATTAAACAACTTACCAGGTGTCTGCTAAGTATTTTACCACAACTATTATATGAGGCATACTATATGGTTACCGCAATTTTATTTGACTACTTACCGTATAATCCCTTACACACCGTACACCCTAAATTTACCATATTTGCCCAACATCGTACCCCAATACACAGTAATACACTACCATGTAAAAGCACAAAAATTTTACCATATTGGAGTATAAATTTTTGCCATATACTTCCTCCGTAATTCAAAGATTTTAACATTTGCATAGTATCAATTATTAATTGGATTACTTTATTTCGACTTTTTGACATAGTAATATAAGATAAAATATAGTGAAGTGATATATTGTTAGATTCGTCTAATCACATAATTTTAGAATATTAAATTTTTATAATTTTTACTTTTATATAATTCAATATATTAATTGTTTAAATTGTGTATTGGATTGTGTGAAATCCATAAATGTTAGAATCTTTTGATTACGGAAAGAGTATATGACTACACATTTACCACAATGGGGCATAATTCTTTACCATATATATGAGTCCACATTTACCACGCTGGAGTATAATTCTTTACCATAGACATGACTACACATTTACCACATTGGGTATAACTCTTTACCATATACATGACTACACATTTACCACATTGGAGTATAATTCTTTACCATATACATGACTACACGTTTACCACATTGGGGGTATAACTATTTACCATATATATTACTACACATTTACCACATTGTGAATTACGTGGACGGTTCGGTTTTGTCCAAAACTCCAGAATTATTTTCCTTTCTTGTTTACCACATTTTTCCTTTGTAGTTTACCACTCTATACATATACAAATTACTGCATTTGCATTTATTAGTTACCAAGTCAGTACTTGACTATTTACCATGGATGGTGACGCTGCCCGTCCTGAGGTTGTCCCGTGAAGACTGAATTGGCAGAATGTTCTAGACGGTTAAGGGACGGTCTAAAACACCGTCCAATAGACCGTGCACTTTGTTTCATGCCAAGCAGCATATAATTTACCATAATGTTATCACGTTCTAAGTTATCTGTTTACCATATTTTACCCATCATATTACCACGTTCTAAGTCTAAATGTTACCACGTTTGGGTTTTATTGATTACCATCTAAGTACTCATAGGTTACCACGTTTTTATTTTCCCAGTTGAGGGTATTTTTGTCTTTTTCTGTTAGATTAATTAATTTAGTGGATTAAAAATATTATTAACTATTTACAAGAGGTCCCTAAGTGTAATACCTCCAAAGAGGGGTCCTTGACCCAAAGGATAATTTTGGAGGGGTCCCCCACTCTAATTTTCTCATAAATTAAAGCCCACTTATTTCTCATTATATATGGGCCATTTGACTAATAGTATTAGTGAATAATAATGATGATTTTTCACGTTCGGGATTAGGGATGTCAACTTTACCCGTAGGGTCGGGTAATTGGGTAGGGTAGGATAGAGATAATCGGGTAACGAGTAGGGTATTATCCAAAATCGAAATAAATCATATCGGGTGCGGGTAGGGTACGTATTTCATATAAATTTAAATATATATATTTATTTAATTATTTATCTATATATACTTATATATATTTAAATTTATATTATATATTAAGATATATTTATATATTTATTTATTTTTATATTTCAAATTTATTTATGTTTAAGATTTGGCAGTAAAAATATTTATGAATTTTTTACTGAATATTCTTTAATATTACAGTATTTATTTATGTTGCTTTAGCGGTTTTTTTTAAATATTCTTTTAAATTTTGTTCTCGTGCAATAATGAAGGTTTTATTTATTTTTTATGGTGAAAAATAAGTTTTTCTATATTAAAGTTGGGTCGGGTAGAGTCGGTTAATTATGTAATATTTAAAATTTCGGGTACCTGTTTACCCAAGAATAATCCGCATACCCGACGGGTATTACCCGAATCCTACCCGATATTTAATTTTAGGGTAATAGGGTAGGGTAAGGGTAGGATAATTATATTTCGGGTAGTGAGTGGAGGTGGCCTACCGCCCTACCCGTACACTACCCTACCCGTTTACATTCCTATTCGGGATCATTTACCACTTATGGTGCTTACATTTGTTCTTTCTTTCTTTTCTTTTTTTTCCATGTATTTCTTTTGTTTGCAAAAGATAAAATAAAATAAAATAAAACTGTATATTTGGACCCACCGATATGTCTAGTAGTTCAATTTTTTTTGTGACACAGCCTGAAAAAGCTAGCAAAAAAAAAATCGAACAACAAAACAGAAAAACATAAACCAAAACCAAAGACTAAAACTCAACGCAATCTAGCATAGTGAGTCCCCTCCGCATCCTTCACCAGTAAATCTTGAACTCCATCCGAAGGAAATGCCCATGTCGTAAAGAACTCCTCATCCCGAGCCGCTTTCTGAGCAATATCATTGATCAGAGGCCACAAGGAATGTAATACTTGAGTCTTACCAAGCACCAGCCTGACTACCTCCTCCGAATCAACATAGCAGCAAGACACCCTAATCCCATTCATCCGAGCATGCATAAACCTCGCCATAATGCATGCAGCTCAACCTCCATCACTGACGACGACTCAACTGCCAGTACATCGTTGAATTCATGTACCATTATTCTGACAGTTCATATTTTAAAAAATATATGATACAAATTATATAAAATATATTATAAATTTTTATAATTAAATGACTAACATTATTCAACTTTAATATAGATTTTTATTAATATAGTTATATACAATAGATTTATTAAGTTGAAATTAATAATAATAATAATAATAATAATAATAATAATAATAATAATAATAATAATATAGTCAAATAGTTAAAATCTCCAATTTACTATGAGAGTGCAATATTAAACTCTAAAATCCACACGGTACAGAGGTAAAATGTCACAACTCACAACGTAAACTTGTAGTACATAAGTAGTTAGTACTCCCTCCGTCCCAATAACTATGTCTACTTTTTTTCTTTGGGTATCCCAATAGAATTAACCATAGTTGTTAAGATCCCGATCCTGATCTTAGGATCTTACGATTTTACGATCACACCTCTCTAAAACGATCCCGATCCTTGTAGGATCTTAAAATTCGTAAGATCCCGATCCTGGTAGTAGAATGTTACGATCTTATAGTCATACTCTCTCAAACGCTTCTACGATCTTACGATCTTACCCTCTTAAACGCATAAAATTTTTGTAGTATTTTATAATTTGGGATCAAAATAACTTGTTTCATTTAATTTTAAAGATAAGAGCTTGTATTCCTTATGTATGATGTGTAAAAAAACATAATATGTATGTATGTGGAAATATTTTATATTTGATTGTGATATTTTTGTATTGTATTGTATTAATTAACTTGCAAGATTCATAAATACACAAAATAATGCTTTTACTTGTCAGTATGCATAACTGAGTTTATCTATTATTGCAATTTCATAAGATCTTAGGATCCCGATTCGATCCTGCGATCCCGATCTTGCAAAAGAAAAACGATCCCATATAGGATCCCGATCTTAACAACCTTGGAATTAACTACTTTTCCTTTAAGCAAATTAAATTAATATAAGCATGATTAAAATCTCATAATGATGACAATTATACTTTATACATAAAGTCCAATGCAATTATTTAACCATTCATATCTCAAAATTGGGATAAGTAAAAATTTGTTAACAGTACTTTTTATGTGCCATCATTTGTCAAACAAGAAGATTTTTCCGCATGCAGCTTGGTTGGCTTTTTTATTTTATTTTCTATTTCTTTTTATTTTAATTAGAGCATTATTTATTTTGTTGGTTTTAAAATGTTCAAATACTACGAAAGAAGTGATGATGAATAAGGGCGTTTGTATATGCTTTTTTTATGTGTTTTTTTATTATTTTTTTTCAAACAAAAAGGTATTTTTCTGATAAAGTGACAAACACAATTAAAAAAATTGTTTTATTCTATATTATAATATATTTTTATTCATTCAAACAAAAAATTTACTATTAAAAAAAATTAGTTATTCTATTTTAAGCAAAAGTCCAAATCGGTAAAAATAAGCTAAAATGTTAGGAGTACAACATATCATCCACGTCGATGCTCCGTATACGAATTGTGGATGCTTGTCTGTTATGAATCTTATTTTCTAATAATAGTATTACATCACCTTAACAGTGAAGTTTTGTGGCCTATAAATACTTACATGTACGAATGGTTGATAGAGGAATGAGAGATGAGATTACAAATTCTTTCAATTGCTCAGTACATTATCTTTCTTTTCAATTCCTTTTGGTAGCTTAATCTCTATATACATGATAGACCATCTATCTACACATACATCATCTTTATATATACACTTCATCGTTATACATATATTATATAGAGCTAATATGTCAATTTAGTTATTTTATAACACGTTATCAGCACGAACAGACTCTGCCGAGGTTCTGCAGAAATTTTAGGTACAACTTTTATTCCTAGCTTTTCAATATAATTATGGCTAACATTTGAAAGCAGGAATTGCTCGTTCTGGGTTTCTGAAGATAATTAAATTCCCTGGGCATGGGACGTTAATATGCACCTGGTATCAATGGGGTTGAAAAATATTATTATCCCCCATAAAAAAAATCAACAAGCCAAGATCGAGTAAACTGCACCAAACAAGATTGCTCTTAGTTTTGGTCATGAATACCAACATGATCCATTGATTTAAGTTTGGTTATACCAACATATCTAATGGGTCTTTAGTCTGGTCATGTGTACCAACAGAGCAAGTGCTATTATATATTTCTGTCATCACTTTGATGAGCTTTTAAAGTGACAATATGTCACATTGAAAAATTCACCAAATTGTGGAAAATATTATTCGATCACCTGAAGATGATCGTAATGTTTCTCTTGGCCGAATAAAGCAATGAAATATTATGAATCCAGGACAACAAGTGTTCATTCATTCCCTGAAGAAAATATGACTGGATCAAAATATCTATGGTGTTGCCGAATGAAGATTTAAATCTACCAAAATCGGAGGTATACTTGTTTATTTATTATTTCCAATGTTATTATGACTAACCTTGCAGAATTGGATTCTATCCGAATAGCCATATTTCGGGCCAACAATGTGAAAATGAAATTGGCCTTAATGAGCCTAAAAATTGATAAAAATATCACACTTGGCTTGGGAAAACAAATCGTGTTATTGGCCAATATTAGACAGGAATCAAATAATTTTTGGCACGAATCAAATCGTCTTTATAATGACGAAATGCTGCAAAATCCAAAATGAGGGTAAACCCCAAAGGAGGGTATATATGTGTCCGGTTAAACCGGATGAATTATGAAATACTCAAATGATATAAAAAGACCATTACGCCTATATATGAAAAGGGTATTGAGAATCCACTAAAATGTGGAAAAATTATACCGTCATTGATGATTATATTGACTTTCTTGGCTGAGAAATGAAATATTACTGAAAATTATGAGTTCAAGCCAACAAGTGATTGCCTTTTCCAAAAAGAAAAATGCCTGAATATGATAATCCATGGTGTGATTATTGTTATGCCAAAAGGCAAAATATTGACCAAATCGGGATGGAAATTGAAATAGGGTTAAGCCATATTGGCGAATAATGCAAGTATAAATTCCCTGAAATTAAATAAATTGTCCATATGGTGACAAAAGGCCTTTTTATACCCAAAAGAGGTTTTGATGTCATTATGCCAGGAAATACACATTACTGTGATATCGAAAAAGTCGTTGGACATTTAAATGTCACCTGGCTAGAAATCTAGCTTGTTTATATTAATTCTCAAAAGAGTAAAAATTAAAGGCCATTTTTTTTTTGGAATGGACTATATTATCCACTTGATAATAGAAGTGAAATCACGCACATGGGATTAAATAAATTCATTGAGCACAATATTGGTGCCAAATAAAATGAAAATTCATGTATTTATTCCCGGATATAATATCCCTTTGTGTATATAAATTATACACGTGTTTGTCTTTTGGGAAAATTAATTTTGATGCCTAATAAAGCCAGAGATATGTGCCTTATCAAATGTGATACTACGCATGTTATATTAAAATACAATAGTCATTATCCCAATTGAAGATGGGAAAAACCCACTGCTAATAAAGTCAGTGGAAGTTCAAAAAGACTCTGGACGAGTCGCTGTATATCTCCTGAAAGAGACTAAAAATTGTGCTTAAAAATGCACTATTATTGAGAAAATCTCGAAAGGGCTTACTAATCTTCAGTAATATTCGGGAAAATTGATATCATTTTAAAACACTGAATGAGGCAATAAGACTATCTCTTGATTACTCAAATCATGATGCGAATAAATTTGTTAAAGAAAATTGCATCAATATTCTACGGCATGTACTCTACAAATTAGAACCGAGTGCCGCTGAAATAAATCATGTGATAGACCTGAAGTCTTACTCGGCACGATCGGTTTGGGCATCCTCCTAAAAGCATTATGCTGAGGTGTATTATTGAAGATTCAAATTCAAATGAATCTATATGCGTTGTTTGCACATATAATTAATTTGTGAGCACAATGGAATCCAATAAAGAAAGTAAGATTGGTTAGTGCAATTGAATTTTAATCGCGTGCAAGTCGGGACTGGCCAAAGTATACGCCAAATTAAGTAATAATTAAACTGCACGCAGGAATAATAAGGTCAAAGTTAGCTATAACCGTTTGGGGACATGCTATGCAACAATGCTCGTGAAAGTAAAACCGACAGATTGTCATTAATTCTCTATCCTAACATTGATATAAGCCCAATATTTAAGAATTGAAAATATTTGGGTGAGCGATATACGTCCCCGTTATGCCACCCTAATTGGGCTCCCAATGACGATTGGGTATACATATGTAGGATACAAATAACCATTAATAAATTATTTGGTACCAAAATTTGGTGATTTTATATAAGGTTTGCAAATTATTTACCGACATTAGGGGGAGATGTGGATCAACCGAAAAAAATTGCAAATTCACTGCCAAACGTATCATGTGGCTCTAAAAGGGTTACTAAATCCCACATATCGACATTGCCCAAGAAAAACTTGTTGCCTGAGTAAAATGCTTATTGCACAAGATAATCACTTGGTGTCGAGTATGTCCTAAATGGACCAATTACAAAATAAATTTCCTGCACGTCCTAAGTGCGATAAATAATCTGGTTCCAGAGTTAAAATCCTCGAGGTTTACAAATTTTAGAAAGTGACAAATTTGCTGAAACAAGCTCTAGAAAAGAGCAAATAGCTCCAAAAGAGCTGGGCCCTTACAAGGAATGAGATCTCAAGCAATTGTCACAAATAAAATATTTGGAACTCAGATGAAATTATATTGCAAACCTAAATCGGTTGATGAATGTCGGTTAAAAAAATTGGTATTATGTGCAATCTAAATGCATGTTATTTACCAGCCTCAGCGAAAGTTTAATAAATGAAGGTTAAGTGAATGACCCTATATGTCTTTATATTTTTATAAAGAAAATGGGTCAGAGTTTGTAATTGTTGCGGTCTGTGTTGACGATTTAAATTTGGAACTACTGAAGAACTGAAAAAGGCAGTTAAATATCTTAAAAGGGAGTTCGAAATCAAGGATTTTGGAGCAACGAAATTTTGCCTTGGCATGCAAATTGAACATTTGGAAAAGGGTATATTTATTAATCAATCAGCTTATACCCAAAAGATATTGAAATAATTTCGAATGGATTATGCTCATCTGCTAAATGATCGTTCGAGCACTTGATCCTATAAATGATTCATTTAGGCCAAAAGAGGATAATAAAGAACAACTTGGTCCAGAAGTGCCATATTTTAGCGCGATTGGCGCGCTAATGTATCTTGCAAATAGCACGCGACCTGATATCGCATTTTCAGTTAACTTACTTGCAAGATTTAGTTCTTTCCATACTCAACGACATTGGAAAGGCATAAAACACATCTTTCGCTATCTCCATGGAACAATTGACCTTGGGTTATTTTATCCAAAAGATTCTCGACATGAGTTGATCGGATATGCCGATTCAAAATATTTAGCAGATCCACACAAAGCCAAATCTCAAACAGGCTATATTTTTGTGTGTGGTGGAACTGCTATCTCATGGAGATCTATGAAACAAATATTAACGGCTACCTCATCAAATCATGCTGAAATATTAGCAATCCATGAGGCTAGTCGAGAATATGTTTGGTTAAGGTCAATGACTAATCATATATTAAAAAATTGTGGTTTGGTCACTGAACCAAAAATGCCCCCAACAATTTTATATGAAAATAATTCGGCTTGCATAGCCCAATTAAAAGGGGGTTATATAAAAGAAGATGAGGCTAAACACATTTCACCAAAAAAATTTTATGCACATGCTCTTCAAAAGACTGGTGAAACTGATGTGCAACAAATTCGATTAGAGGAGAACTTAGAGGATCTATAGACCAAGGCATTGCGGATTGCAACGTTCGAAAAGCTCGTGAAGAAAATTAGAATGTGACGGCTTCTACATATAAAGTGATGTCCAAATCAGGGGGAGAATAAATAAAAGACTACTGTACTCTTTTTCCTTCACTAGGATTTTTTCCCACCGGGTTTTTTCCTAGTAAGGTTTTAACGAGGCATATTCTTTGTATACAACCATCCAAGGGGAGTGTTACAACATATCGTCCACGGCGATGCTCAGTATACGAATTGTGGATGCTTGTCTGTTATGAATCTTATTTTCTAATAATAGTATTACATCACCTTAACAGTGAAGTTTTGTGGCCTATAAATACTTACATGTACGAATGGTTGATAGAGGAATGAGAGATCAGATTACAAATTCTTTCAATTGCTCAGTACATTATCTTTCTTTTCAATTTCTTTTGGTAGCTTAATCTCTATATACATGATAGACCATCTATCTACACATACATCATTTTATATATATAATTCATCGTTATACATATATTATATAGAGCTAATATGTCAATTTAGTTATTTTATAACATAAAAGCATATGCTTCTCGCCACATTTATTGCTCATGGGGAACTGACAAAAAAACCATCTGTATTTTCCTTCTCAAATTATTTTTCTTTCCCATAGCAATAAAATACTACTAGGAAAAAGGGGCCAGGGAAAGAAAAAATTGTGCTCACATAAATTTCTATTCTAATTCCATTAGTTTTGTTTTAAAATTTTGAACACGTAATTTAATGTACTTATTTAATAATTACAGTAATATTTAAAAATATATAATTAAAAATTATATAAAATATATGTTCAAAATTATACTACTAAATTAATTACAAGATCAAACTGAATTTTATTTTATTTTATTATATGATTATAATTAAATTGAGTTAAATTAAATAATAAATAATATTAAAATATTAAATTGAACACAAACAATAAGATAGGGATCATATTTCTTTTCCCTTAAATCTTAAGAAAAGTAGTAGTAGAATATGTGGAATTCATTATTGCATACTATATGTCATACTATGTGGTTATCATTATTACCTCCTCTCATAATTCATATTCTCCACTGTCGAAAAAGAGAAGAAAAAGAGCAATCGAATGCATGCCTCGTTGCCTCTTAATTACTACTAAAAATGGAATATAATATCCCCATGAAGACAAACAAAAGAGAGCTAAAACTGGCATTGTGTAATGGAAGCAGCTGTATCTGTACCCATTCAATTTTGCAGCATCCAAAATTCAACCCCAACCCGGAAAATTTTGATTGAATTTGATTGAAACCTGATTTTGTTCCCCTTCCCATCGGTAAAAAAATGCTACTGCACTACTACTACCCCCGTCTCAAAATATTATTTACGGAACCACTTTTCCACTACAAGAAAAAACTCAATTACCGATCCCAATTCCCGACCACCATTGTCCGGGTCGAATTTACCGACCCCAAAATGGGGTCGGTAATATTTAGCCATTATTGGGACCCAGGGCATTCGACAACCAAAACACTGACTTATTTTGGTAATTTTTTTTCCAATTTTTTTGAAATTTTTATTATTTTTTCAATTTTTTTTAATTATTTAATATTTTTTTATTTTTATAATTTAATTATTTATTTATTTGACTCATTTAATTATTTATTTATTTTATAATTTATTTATTTGTTAATTAATTAATTTATTTATTGAATTTCATAACTTATTTAATTAATTTTATTTTAAATTTTGATATTAAAAATAAATTTATGTTATTATTTATATATATTTAATTTTTGAATGATTTTATTATTTTATTTAATTCATGGATTTTAATTTTTTGATTTAATTAATTCTATTTTATTTTTATTTAATTAATAAATTATTTATTATTTTAATTAATAAATTTGAGTTTTTATTTTATATTTCAATTTAGTTATTAATTTACATATTTTTATTTATATATGTTATATATAAAATTTTACATATAATGAAATGAAATGCAGGGTACTCGGATGGCACACGCGCGCGCGAGAGAGACTTCCTCACCAGAGTTTGAGCTCTCCCTTCAACATATCCGAAAACATATTTGGGAATGCTTTAATATATATAACACATGGCGGGACATAATTGGTGGTCTGGAGAGTGAGCCTAGCTAGTTAAAATTGTGGCTAACTAGCTACAATGTTGAGGTAGTGGGTTCGAATTCTCCTGAGAACATTTTATTTCATATAAGAGATTTAATGACCCCCAAAATGGTAATCACGCATTTTCTTGTAGTGTTTATGCATAACTTGCATAACTATGATAAAACTCTAAATAAAAATTTATATGTGAATAGTAGTATATTACAAAATGTAAACTTTATTTTAAGACGGAGGAAGTATAAATCAAATTTACAACAGGAAATGAGTACACGTTCAAATAGTAATTGTTTTTTTTTTTTTGCGCAACAGCCAATGAAGGCTAGAGAAAAAGAGAAAAAATAACAACTAGGAAAATAAAATCAACGGAACATAACCATTAAGGAACAAGATCAACGTGCTCTTGGAAACCAAGTGCCTGCCGCATCAGCCGCCAAGATAGGACGAAGAGCATCCGGAGGGTAGGCCCATGTTGTGAAGAACCTCTCATCCTCAACACCTCGTTTTGCCAAATAATCTGCTGCCGCATTGCCCTCTCGAAGGATATGCTGGAAGCGACAAACATTGAAGGATCCCTTAAGTGCATCAATACTGGCCAAATAAGAGGCCAACCAATGAGTCCGAGACCATTTCCCACTGATCAGATGCAAGGACTCCATGGAGTCAGTGACACAACACACCTCCCTCTCTCCATGACGAATAGCAGCTTGCATCCCATGAAGGATTCCAGCAATTTCAGCATGTAGGACCGATGAATCTCCCAGGCATCCCGACACCCCTGTGATCCAACTTCCATCACACCGTCGGAGCACAGCCCCGAACCCAGCCAACTTCCGTCCATCCATACGAGACCCATCAGAGTGTATGAACACGCCCGCCCAGTCTCCCATGTTCCAACAAGCAGTGCGTGGAACTGATGCAGGCACACGCTGCTGTATATGTTGTCGGTCCAGGAGGGTTTGTAGGTGGCCAATCTGTCGCACAATGGTATTATGAGCCGTGGTATTCCCTGTGAAAACCCTCAGACAACGCTCCTTCCATATAGTCCATATTCCAGCCACAAAGAAGTGTCCAAAGTGTTTATACATACCAAGTAGCCAGTGTCTGATGTTGGCTCTTTCTAATGTGTCCAGATCCGGAGGAATGTCAACCTGGAACGATCGCCATATTTGTCCTGCCCATTCACAATTGAAAAGGCAGTGTCGCCAGTCTTCAGCTTGAGTACCACATATTTGACAAAGGGGAGATGATGCAAGCTGCCTATGGAACCTCAAAATATTACATGGGATAGCTTCCCAAGCTAACAACCATAGGAAGAAGCAGATGCGTTCGGGCCATCCGGAAGCCCATAACCAGCGCCAATCAGAACCAGCATTTGAGGAGCCCACTAGAAATCGATACCCGGAACATGCTGTGTAACAACCATCTAGCGTGCCCTTCCACGTCCATGCATCCTCAACAGAGGGGTGTAGACATGGCGGTGGATGAGCCAAGATCTCCAACCTAACATCTTCTGGTATAAAGGACTGAAGTGGGCTGAGATCCCATTCATTGGCCCTAACAACATCCTTGACCTGAACTCCAACATCACACGTCTCAATGAGGGGAATAGACGACCCAAGTTGGCGATTCTTGAACCAAGGTGAGAACCAAAAGGAGCAATGACCATTCCCTAACTTGAAACCAAAACCCTGAAGGAATTGATTGGCAGCTTTACAAATACTTCGCCACACCGGGGAGCCTCTTGCATGGAGCTGCACGTAGTGTGTTCCAGGTTCACAGTACTTATCCCGCAGCAGATGAACCCAAAGCTTGTCTTTACCCATGAAAAGATCACTGCATAATTTCCCAAGCAGGGCTGAGTTCACATCTCTGGATTTCCGGAATCCTAATCCCCCTTGGCATTTTGGTCGAGCAATTCTATCCCACGCCACCAAATTAATGCCATGTCCCGACCTATCCTTCCATAAAAACTGGCGCAACCTCTGATCAATTTTGTCACAAATACTCCTAGGCAACCACATAATTTGCATACAATATGTGGGTATAGAAGCCATCACATTTCGCGCCAACGTTGCACGTCCCGCTTTATTCAACAATCTCATAGCCCAAGTGGTAATACGTACATCCATTTTCTCAAGCAGGAAAGAATAGGCTTGTGCAGAAACACGACCAGTGTGCATAGGAAAACCAAGATATTTCTCCAAATTGTTTGTAAAGACAAAAGAAGTATTCGTGGTGAGCCATTCTTTCTCAGTAGCAGTGACACTAGTGGAGGCAAATGCCCTGGATTTAGCCTGATTAACTTTAAGCCCAGAACACTTAGCAAATTGATCAAGAGCAGCAGATAAGCAGGCAAGACTAGACTCTTCAATCATCGTACAAAGAATCAAATCGTCCGCAAATAATAAGTGAGAAATACCTCTTCCTGTAGCCGAAATCCTGACTGGCTTCCAGATACCTTGATCAACATATTCTTGAATAGATCTCGACAACCTTTCCATAACGATGTTGAAAAGGTAAGGCGACAACGGGTCTCCCTGTCGAAGACCCCGATGCGGCCGAAAACCCTCCAAAGGAGTTCCATTCCATAAAATAGAATACTCTGGCGATGTGACACAAGCCATGATGATCCTTCGTAAATTAGGGGGCAGCTCCATTTGTTCCAGACATTCTTGTAGAAACGGCCACCTAACATTATCGTACGCCTTCTCGAGATCCACTTTGAGAATCATAGCCTTGGCCCGAGAGCTGGACCGTGTGAGGGAGTATAAGAGCTCCTGAAGGATAATAGAGTTATCCGTTGTTCCCCTACCCGGCAGGAAGGCCGATTGCAAAGGCGAAATATACTTCTCCAAGACCGGCCTGAGACGATTCACCAGAACCTTAGACACGAACTTGTAAGCCACATTACATAGAGTTATCGGCCTGAACTGCTTAACATTGCAGGGTGAAGCGACTTTCGGTATTAAACATATGAAAGCCTTCGCCAAGGGATCCGGAATACACCCTGTCAAGAAGGCCTGCTGCACAAGCTTAATCACCTCATCACCCACCGTCCCCCAATATTTTTTATAAAACGCCGCAGGGAAACCATCCGGCCCGGGTGCAGCTAAAGGTTTGAATTGGTTAAGAGCTGTACTCACTTCTTGTGCCGTGACCTGATCACAATTAACATCAAGCCCTAACTCTTGTATAGGCTGTAGGTGCGCTAGAGATGCATCGCCCTGATCGCAATCTCCATCCGCAAACAGATTAACATAAAAGTTCCTCACAAATTGTTGAAGCACCTGCTGGTCCGAGCACCATGTTCCATCATCCAGAAATAATCCATGGATTTTCTTACGATGATGTCTAAATTTAGCCTGAGCATGGAAAAACTTTGTGTTGCGGTCTCCCAGACGGACCCAATCCTCTTTTGCCCGTTGGTACCAAAAAGCTTCCTCTTGGGAGAGAATATTCTGATAGTCTTGCTGGAGTTTCCTTTCCAGGAGCACCAGCCGGTAGCAGTCAAAATGAGTCAGGGCTCTCTCCAGACCGGCAAGACGACGCAACAACTTCTTCTTGCGGTTCCGGATACGCTGCCCCTCTCTTGGACATAATTGGATGGAAGAAGTCTTCAACATCTCAAGGCGAGAGCCCAGTGATCCACCCTGACCATTCCAAGTCGTGGTTAGAAGCTCCTCAAAGGCAGGCATTTCACTCCAAGAAGCTTCCCATCTGAATATCGGATTAACCCTCATACGAGAGGACACACCACAATGCATCAAGAGTGGAGTGTGATCCGATCCAATTCGTGGTAATATATCAATATGGCCATTAGGAAATAAATCAAGCCAAGCTAGGTTCGCTACCCCCCGGTCAAGGCACTTTCTCACTACCCGTGAAGCATCGGCGGGGCGCATCCAAGTGAAGGTGGTACCTGCAGTACGCACAGGCAGGAGGCCACAATCCCCCAAGCATGCTTGGAATTCATCAGCTCTCTCTTGAATAAAAATCCCCCCTTGAACCTCTGATGAAGTTAGGACTTCGTTCCAATCCCCCACTGCAAACCACGGACCATTAATACTCTCCCCGAGCTTCCTCAAATGAGTCCAGTTATCCCGCCGTCTGTAATAATTCGGATAAGTATATGCAGCGGTGCAGTGCCAAGCCACCGAAGCTTCTTGGAGTTTAATAGTGATGAAACGGTCCGCCACTTCGATCGGCTCGAAAACCACAGTTCCCCCCGATCGACCAAGCACCCAAATACCTCCTGCTCGTCCAACCACCTCTTGAATGGCAATAGGGAAGTAGCCTTTATTGTAAATAAAGTTACGCACCCTATCATAGCGCCCCTGAGGTTCAAAGAGAAATACAAGGGACGGTTTGTGTAACCTCAAAACATCGGCAAGGATCCGCTTTGCGTTGGCATTCATAAGCCCTCGCACATTCCACGCTAAAATAGAAAATTCATCGAAACTCGACATATCCATAAGATATATATGACACAGTCGGAAACCCTAGCTTCATACATAGCCAAGGCTGCCAAGTTACAAAGCATCAGTCTCCTCCGTCAGTGGAGGGGCGGAGGTTTCCATAGCCCCATCCACTGTCGCACCAGGCTCAATAGGTGGCACTTCCGGCAATGCCGCCACCGGCACAATCTCATCCACTGCCATGATACCTTCCAATGCTCCCCAATCTTTCCCAGGTCCCGTCTTCAGGGCTGGTTTCACAACACCCGACCGCGAGGTAATGCTCAAGCGCTTATCCAGTTTAGGACGTTTACCTGGTTTAATAGCCTTGAGGCTACCCTTCCCCTTACCTGAGGTAGATCCCATCGTCGGATTAGTGAAGTTCACCTTGTTCAACGTTATAGCGAAAGATGAACTGTGACCTACGCCTTTAACTAATCCAGATTCATCAATGACCTTCGGTTGTGGCTCAGTCAAAGCAGGCCCACTGGCCTCCACTTTAGACTTCAAAGGCCCAATTAAAGTCTCTGTGGTTGCTTTAGCATTATTCTTCTTTTTGGGCTTACGCCTGGTTACTACCATCCACTCCCCTAGGCCCAAGTCCTCCTCATCCACTACCAAAGAGTCTTTAGCGCCTAAAGGAGAATCAGCAGGAACATCCCCCTGAACTGTATCATGCACGTCCACAGTCCGCACGTCCTTAGTAACTGTCACTTGACGTGTTCCCTTGAGAGAAACCGTCCCCGTAGTAACATCCGGGCTGGGCTCCGCCGTCGACATGGTCGGCTTGGGGGCCGGAGACACGCCACACGTACCTTGGAGATGCCCAAACTTGCCACATCGCATGCAGACCAAGTGTAAACCCTCATAAGAGACTTGAACAACGTGACCCTCCACATCCACCGTGCCCAACAATGGCTCATCAAGATTCAATTCGACGCAAGCGCGGGCATATCGACCACGATTAAGCGCCAGAGTGTTAACATCGAACCTGAGCGGAACACCAACCGCCGAAGCAATAACCTTCAGATAACTTTCTTTATAGAACGCCGGCGTGAGAGCCGAAAATCTGACCCAGGACTGAATGGTATTGATTTTGGATGTCCGTGGATCAAATTCCTTAGTCCACCTTGAAATGGATAGCACATGGTCAAATACCAACCAGGGGCCACCTGTCAACACCTTTTCCCGGTCCTCAGGCGATGAGAATTTAGCCAAGAAACAACCAAATCCAATATCAAGCAGATCGAGGAGCCCAGCCGGCTTCCAGATACGCTTCAGTCTTTCATGCAGAGCCATGTATCCCACAGAAATTCCCAAGGGTTTCACGATGAGAGTGTCATGCCACGGCGCATATGCTTCTTCCAAAATGGAGGGTGCAAAACGTATCTTGGGGCAGCGCTTATTCGGGCCACTGTTATCAATAGAAGCTAGGTTTTTCTTCAGGAGATCACATGGAGGCGGCGGACATGAACCAGGAGAGGCGGAGCCCCGGAGGCATGCGTCCCTGAACGATGGCTGCGGAGCAGAGGTCAAAGGAGAGGGCGGAGGAGACACAGGAAGCGGTGGGGCAGGATCCGGAGGACGAGATGCGAGCGAGAGAGAATCCATCTCCATTTCTCTAACAATACCTCAGGAAAAATATTTGATTGGTCATTTTAGGACTAATGGCTATCTTTTCATTGCTACGTATTCTCCCGTTCAAATAGTAATTGTTGAGTCAAGCCCAATAAATATAATAATTTTTTTTTTTTAAAAAAAAGGAAGAAAAATCTAGTAGTATTAAATATAGAGGGGTGTGGTGTGGAAAAATCTGAACCACAAGAGGAGGTAAGGCAGGAGGAGCAGAAACACAACTACTACATCAAAGGTAAGGTTAATAAGGCGGTGGTGGTGGTCCATACCCATTCATCCATCAAAATTCAATAATAATAATAATAATAATAATAATAATAATAATAAAAGCTATGTGGCAGCAGCATTAGCAATGAATACACGCCCACCATCCCTTCTTCCCTCACCAATCAATCCCATTACGGCTTATGTTGCACCTGCAGATGGATATGCAGATTCTTCCATTATTATTCATTCATTCCATCTTCATCTCTTCTCTTCTACCATTTCCTCCTCTCTATCTATTATGAATCATAATGTCATCTGTGTTTAGCACCGCACGTACACTGATCCTTACTGTCTGATAGTGTCTGCACCACATTTACCATAATTAACTCAAATTCAACAATTATTAGTATCATGTAGTACTAACTACTAGATACAAAGATTATCATCTGTGCTTATGGGCTGTATGTTTAATAAGATTATCTAGTACTACTACCTTCACTTGCTTCTGAAGTTCCTTTATGTAATCCACCGCCAAATCCAGCATATCCGATGTGCTCGTTTGCTGCAAAAATAAATATAATCTCATCCCATGCATCGCCACAAGATCATCATCATATACTACTATATCTTTGTTACTACTAGTATTTAATTGAGAGAGCATAATGTCTGTATGGACTATGGAATCAAGATCCTTCCTTGCCTTTTCCATGTTGGGCACGAGTTCTTGAAGCTTCCTGATTCGCTCGCTGATCTTCGTTCTCCTCACTCTTTCAGCAATGCTCCGCGGATGAGTAGCGCACCCTCGTTTCGCCCGGATCTTACAGGGCACCGAATCCTGTAGCATCTTCTCCATGGATAATTCAGCCGACACACTTTTCGGTAAGCTCAGGTGATGCGACAACATGGTCGTGGCCGGTCGACTCCTACTACTACTCCTGCTGCTGCCGCCTTCTTCAGTACTGCTCTGCTGCATCAAACACACTACCAACACATTTAATTCACTTTCCTACCACCAATATAAAATTAATAAAAGCACGACATTGTACATAATGTCATGAATTGAATTGAATTGAATTGAATTCGACAGATGTATGTTGCCTTGCCTTATGATCAGTGAGTCCGTCGAGGAAGGAATCGGATAGAAGCGATGAATCATCATCCCAGGAGTTTATGTAATCCGAAATGAAGCTGTCCTGATCATTATTATTAGTAGTACCACCACCACCGTGAGGATCATCATCGTCGTCGGGTGGAATAATATTGTCTCCCATGGTGGTTGTTTTTGAGGAGAAGTCCAGTTGGCTACTACTGTTCAACCTGCTTGCAGAGGAAAACGATGCTTCCGCATTAGCATTATTACCACCTCCATAGTTCCGAATCCCAGTGCCTCTCATACCTCCGAATTCTGTCAATCGCTAAACAGGTTATTGCACCAGTGTCTCGATTGTCTTCCCACAGACACCCATCATTACAAGTACTTGGAAAGAACACCATATTATTCTCTCCACTGCGTTAAACAATTCGATTCCAGAAAAATATATTGTATGTGTGTTTGTGTGTAATTTAATGGTTCCACAAAATCTGTATATCTGAAGAACTCAACTTTACTATTTATAAATCTATGTACTTAATAGAAAAAAAAACATTTCTACTTCAGACCAAACAAAGGAACGTCGGTTTACTGCAAGTACGATGAAGCAATTGCAGAATAAAGTCAAAATTGAGGAAACTAAATTAACCAGCACGTGAACAAAACCGAGCTAAAACGAATACCAGATTCGATGTTGATGTTGGCGAACAGTCCAGCAGGGGAGCTGCTCTGTCGAATTAGGCCAGAACTGGCGGCGCCGCCGCCGCCTTCCATTTTGATCTGCGCCACGCGGCTTCCGGAAGCGAACGAACCCCATCCCTTGTTCTGCAAATTGTCCGGAGAATGATTGGCTTGGTACATCGCCGGGGAGGAGTAATCATTACTCCGCTGCCTCTGGAGCGGCGGCGGCGCCCCGTGATCGGGCTCGTGCTTGGGCGGCGGCAGGAACTGCGATGCCGTCGCCGCCGTCGTATTAGGTAATAAGGCGTTGTTTTCCGGGACGGTTTCCACTGGGGAGCTGTTCATGAATTGGGAGAAAATTTGCTGCGTCTCGGGACTGGAAGCGCGTGGATTAAACAGCTCCGCGAAATCGTCGGCACCAAATCCGCCGTCGCCGCCGGGCGTGCTGTTCAGGAGCGTCGTGAAGTAGGAGCTCGGGGCGGAGCGGTACCGGGTAAGCCCGGACCCGGCCGACTGCATATTCTGAATATGCTGGGAGGCGGCGGCGTTGGGCTTGCCGCCGTCGTTGTTGCTCATTAAAAAAAAATAGGCCAACACACTCAAACGCCTGTCCGAGTTCGAAGTTGTAAGAATCAAGATCTAAAAATTCAATCAAATCAAAACTACAGAAATGAACGAAATTCCCAAAATGGACACAGTCGAAGAACAACCATAGAAACTCAACTAACCCAATATTCGAACTGAGCGGTGGAAGTGCGGAATTACGAAGAAGATAAGATAAAGAAAAAGAGGAATATAAAAAAACGAAAACAAGAAAAAAAGAAAAAACAAATACAGATTTAACACAGAAGCAGCAAAGCTAAGCAAATAGGAAGAAGATTACAAGGAGGGAAAAAAAAGGCAACTTTAGTGAATCATGGACAGGGGCAACTTTTTTGTTGTGTGCAATACCCTTTTTCTATTTCTTTCTTTAAATGTTCTTTGTGGCTTTTTTAATCTAGAAAGGGAAAAAGGGCTGCTCCCTTCTCCAAGAATTGAGAGAGTTCAAAGTGGAGGAAGCTGAGTGCAGTGCAGGATTAGTATGAGGTGGGTAGGGTGGGGGGGTGGGGGCACTGTGGGAGCCCTTGTTTGGACATTACAGTTTAGAAATAGAAACTGGAGGACAGTGACAGCCTCAAAACGGTGCACCAATCGGAACTCAGCGACGCCATGGATCTCGCGTTTCTCAGCCATTGAATCTTGGAGGATCTACGGATTTGGGGTTCGGATGAATCTGGACCGTTGGTGTAGAAAATATACGGTTTGGATTGGGTGGTGCAGAGATCCAGGGACTTGGAGGAATGGATTAAGTGTGGGACAAACAAAATTCAATAAACAACCATCCCCATAAATCATCAGTATTTGCATCTGTGTTGCTCTTTTTCTCATGACCACATGACTACAATTGATGGTGTTTAATTTTTTAAAATTCTGTACACTATACGCTTCAAAATTTGACAAAATAATACTTCCTCCATTTTCGGGAAATTGCAACATTCACCCAATGCACGCAGTTTAATACATATTTTAAACCATTAATAACTTAAGTTCGGTATAAGTAAAAAATTTAAAAGTTTGATATTTAAAAACTATATGACGAGCTAGACGAATCCAACAAGATCTCACTTGACTATATTTTTCCTTGTATAATTATGATAAAAATTAGAGTCAAAATCGAACAATAAATAGTACTCCCTCCGTCCCATTAAAAGTGGCCACTATTCCTTTTTGGGGTGTCCCATTAAAAGTGGCCACTTTCCCTTTTAAGTAAATTAGATTAACATAAACATGATTAAAAACCCCACAATAATGACAATTATACTTTCTGCACAAAGTCCCTATATATGTTTAACCATTAATATCTCAAAATGAGTATAAATAAAAATTATATAAAATATATATTCTAAAACTATACGATTAGATGATTCCAACAAGATCACACTTGACTATTTTTGTCCTTCTACATCATTACGATATCATTAAGTCAGAGTTAAATAATAAATATGGTTAAAAGTCAAATGTAACCATTATAAATTAGATGGATGAATTAGTCAAATTTACTCACACCACTTTAACTACTAAATCTCATTACTTAAATTCTCGTGCCCAAAAGAAAGGGGCCACTTATATTGGGACGGAGGGAGTAGCAAATAGTGCTTTGTTGCACTATAAGAAAAACAGAGGTAGTAATACTCCCTCCTCCTTTACTAAATAGTTATCTATTTCAATTGAATTTCAATAATCAAGATTTGCATTAATTATCTCATAAATTTCTATTTTTACTCTTCAACTAAACTCTTTCGTAATAAATGTCAAGAAATAACATTTATATAAAGTGAAGGATAATATAGTAAAAACATAGCATAACTATCTACAAATAACAACTATTGTGGAACAATTTTTCATCTCTAAAATACAACTAAAAAAGAATGGAAAGATTGTTAATAATACTGTAATAATTTTGGTACAAAGTCTATTGCCTATTTTCATGATACGTCGTTGTCAGCACTTTTAAAAATAGTTTCAATATAGGAGGATCATTTTAATATAAAAAAATTCTCACTGTCCAATTTCGCAAACAAATTGCGTTTATCATATAAATAATGATCAACACACGTCAATGACAAAAAAAAATTTCAAAATAATCCTCAATACTGTATAAAAATCTTTCTTCATATAGTAGTACTTCAATTTAAGTGTATGTATATATAATGAATGGTAACTTGGGTGGAAGAGTGACCTGATGAGTTATGGATGATTGGTTTATTACATGGTGCAGAAACGTACGACTTTGTTGTCATCGAAATGCTGAGAAAGGTCATAAAAAAAATTAAAATTGCTTGATGGAAGCCGACCTCTAACTCAACCATATGGTAGCTACGTAAATTAATACTTACATAGATCAAGTAGGGAAGAGGGAGTTATGACTCAACCAAATGGTCTACTCGTAGTCGTACATGAAATTTTGTGTGTAATGAAACTTCAATGTATATAATTGTGGCTGCTACTCTTTTGAAACTTTTATTTATAGTATCAGATATTCATCAAGACTCACATTGTTAATGGATTCATGGAATATATAAATATATATGTATATATATATATAATATTTGTGAAATTTCAAACACAGAATAAAAAACTTATTCAATCCCACAAAGTAAAATGTCTACAAAATAGAAAGTTTACTTAATAGAGCTAGCTAGACAATAGTATATTAAAGAGAACAATAAAATTTGCATTAATCTGATAGTGCCCCTTGTTTTGGGATTTTGCCATTTTGGATCTCCGTTGACTTTTCTAAGGCCTTTTTTTTTCATTTTTTTTTTTAAAAATAAAGAGCATAACAGCTAATAGCTTTTGTTACTTCTTTATCAATTTTGATATTGAAAAATGCTTATCTCAAGATCTCGAAAGATCTTCCCGACCTAAAAAGCAAGCTAACAACAATAAACTACTAGTTCAATTCCACTTATTTTAAAATGAAATGAAAGCGAATAAAATATAATCATGGCCAATACTTTAATTTCTTCTGAGATATATTAAAACTAAACGAAGAATTATATACAATTATATATATCACTACAAGAAATTCTCAGTCTGGCGACAAAAATCTGCGACCAGATTAGGATCCATCGCTGATTACAACGGAAATAGCACTGACTTAGCTTGAAGGAGTCGCCGAATGGCGACCGGCTGCAGCGACCGAATTCTTTGGTCGCTTATCGGTGACGGGAATAGCCACCGAATAGAAGCCGGTCGTAGTTGGCGACGGAACCCGCCACATATTCATCAGTCGCAGATAATGAACTCGTTGAAAATTATAAAAATTTATAAAAGAATATGTCAAACAGTCAAATTTAAAAATGGCCTTTTAAAATCTACGTACAAAGTAAACCCTAAAGGTTCAATTTTATTCTTATTATGTTGTGACGTCGACGAAACGTGGATCTCTCTCGTCAAGAAGATGTTGTTTCGACGTCGACGAAGTGTGGATGCTGTATGGCCAAGAGGATGTAGTCACTATTATTAGATTACTTAGTCTATTAAGTTTCCTATCTTGGCGGTGTAATAGCTCTATAAATATGAGGTGTAAAGTTCTCAAATTTTAAGTTGAATTGAAGTAATGAAAAGCATTACTAATATACTGCTCTCACTCCGATTTATACATTCTGCTCATGCTCATATAATATATATACATATTTAATACTATACATCCTGCATATATATATACCTACCGAATACACATATATAGTTATATTTTATAACACTGTTGGGGCCATATGGAATAGTGGGCCGCGAAAGAGCTATTGGGCCATAAGACATGGGCCGGAAGAAAGAGGAAGTCCAAAAAGAAGATGGGCTCGAGATTGGTAAGGCCGAAAGTACATAGTAAACCGAAGGGAGGAAATCGAAGCTGATGAAGATTTCGGCCGAAATGGGAAAAAACAGCCGAAACCTAAACAACCGAATGGAAGAGAAAAAGAATTCGGCTCAGAGGAGTTAGCCGGAGAGCGGTTATTCCAGCTCCGGCTATAAATAGGGGTCGACGCACTCAAAATCAGGGAGATCAATCCAACCCCCAAATTACTTTTATCAATTTTAATTCCTTGTTATCTTTACTGCTTTCTTTACAGCTTTCCTTTACAGCTTTCCTTAGAATCTAGCCTAGTTTGTAGCGGTTACCATTTCCAAATCCACCGTTGCTCCTTAGCAGCTGGTAGTTTGGTTCTCTGTTTTTGGTGAATTCCGCCGTTGTTTCTTAACAACAGGCAGATTCTCCGTTGTATCGTGTTATTGTTGATCAATTCAAGGAAGATTCATTCAATTGTGGGCGCATTATTGTTAATTCGAACCCGTAATCGGTTTGATCCTTTTCCGATAGCCTCCCTTGAGGAGAAAAAGGTCCTTGGCTACACCCGAGCCAAACAGTGGCACGCCCAGTGGGACGCAAAATGGCGTTTGAACAAGCAACTCCAGCAGCAAACACGGCGGCGAGGACTGATTTGCCGCCGATTCAGGAAGAGCGCGCACCAGAAGCCGGAGAATTCCCCCCAGGGTTCCCCGGACCATCACATTTCCATAATCAGGAGTTTTCGAACGATGATTTAACCCCGCGATTCCGAGATCAGGTTCAATTTATGGTGGAGGCGGCGGTTACCAACTCGGTTCGCCAAATCGAATGAAATATCCTGGCAGCGATGCCAGCCATGTTTAGAGCCGAAATCGCGAGGAGTATGTATCCGATGGGAGCGCAGCAAGCTCCAGTGGCGCAAAATCCACCGCAAAATCCTCACAATTTTCAACAGCAGGCCTTCAGGCCGCCAGGGGGGCATGGAGCTCGGCCTTTTGTTCCTCCGCAGCAGAGGTACGATCAGCAACAGAATCAACCGCCTCAACCAGCTGTTCAACCGCCTGCTCCAGTGGTTCAACAACAATACGCACCACTTCAGCAGAATCCACCACAACTGGTTGACAGAGAGCTTATTGCGGAGATTATTCGCACACAGTTTGGGAATCTCATCGGCCAGGAGAATAGGCCGATGTATCGGAAACCTTATCCGGATTACATCGAGGAGCAGTATCCACTGCCTAGAGGGGTGAAGGTTCCAGATTTTAACACTTTTTCTGGAGAAGTCGGCCGCTCTACCATCGAGCATATCGGCCGATTTACAGCTCAATGTACCAGAATCGCGCAAAATGATTTTCACAAGCTGATATTGTTCAGTTTGTCATTAACTGGCCCAGCATTCGAGTGGTACATTAACTTGCCAGCGGGATCGGTCAATACTTGGGCCGAAATGGAGCGGTTATTCCATGACCGATTCTATAATACTAGTCCGGAAGTCTCGGTAGTTGATCTGACGTCAACCAAACAGAAGGCGTCTGAATCGGTTACTGAATTCATTGAAAGATTTTATGCAGTGAAGGCTCAGGTGAAGACAATGCTGCCTGAGCATGAATATATTCAAATCTTAAAGCAGAATTTGAAGTTCGCTATTAAGGACAGATTGATGGTAACAAGACCGAGGACGGTAGCCGAATTGACGGCTGAAGCGATAAGGATGGAGACATATTTGGCGGAACAGGCGGCTTTCAAATCAAGCCGAAGTCAAAGTGGAAGGTCACAACCTATCCAGTCAGCTGCCTCATTTGCTGAATCTCTGGATAGATGTGAAATTCAGGAAGAGTACAATGCGGAAGACGTTCCTGCATTAGCCGAAGTCGCGAGGGCAGAGTTAATCATAAAAAAGCCTATGACTTGTCCAGCACTTCGGCCAGCTAGAGGCAAAGAGAAAGAAGGAGGAGATGAATCTCAAAGGTTTTACTCTTTCGACTTGTCACAAATGGACGAAATATTTGATTATTGCCAGAAGAACGGATTGCTAGAGTTTAAAGGAAACCATCCACAGCCTACCAAGGATCAGTTGGAGGCCGGATGGTGCAGATTCCACGGATCAGCCACTCATTCCACGGCCATTTGTGGGCATTTTAGGAAGCTGATTCAGAAGCATGTCGATGATGGGAAGCTGAAGTTCCCAGAAAGGCTTATGGCAGTCGATAAGAATCCGTTCCCAGCTGCCAACATGGTGATGGTGCAGCCCAACCAGAATAAATCGGTGCATGACCGATTGGGGGATCAAGCATCATCTAGCAAGAGCTCTGTGCACGATCGGCTTGGGGATCAGCCATCGGCTCAGAAGTCAGGAGTATGGAAAAGGCTAGGATCTCCGAAGGGAAAAGAGAAAGTTACAGATGTTTTTGACCGATTGGGGAATTATGAGGTGAAAGAGTGGATCAAGCAATCGGAGAGACATCAGGAGATCGAGGTCGGAGATAAGAGTGAGAGACCAACGTTGAAAATCATAACCAACGGATGGGACTCAGAGATGAAGTTAACAGCCGATAAACAGAATGGAAAGACTGTGATACAGATCACAGTCCCGGAAGAAGCTGTTAGCCCCGAAATGAAAAAGCTTAGAAGGCCACCAGCAAATACTCAGGTAGGCCGATGGGTCCGAAACTCTCCAGAAAGAAGGCATTTCGATCAACGCCGACATGACCATTCAGCTTGGAGGGCAGGGGAGAGAAAAGTCCCAAAAGGAAAGGGATCATATCGTACTTTCAAACGAAGAATGCAACGGCTTAAAGCAGCTGCTGCTTCTGAGCAAGAGGAGTATGATATGATGCATATGGAAGAGGACTTCCCTGATGACTGTTCGTTCTCGGGAGGACGAATACTCAATAGGGTATTTTCGGCTCGTTTGAAATCCGAATCAAAAGAAGAGAGGAAGCCGAAAGAAGGACAGGATCGGCTGAAGAACAAAACCGAATTTCGACCAAAAGTAATACAGCCGAAAGTTGAAAGTGAGCAGCCGAAATCAAAAGAAGAATGGAAGCCTAGACCAGTCCGAACCAGGGAGTGGAAGCCGAAGACAACTATCATTCCAAATAGTGATACACCCCCTGTTGGGCAATTTAAGTTCGACTTCGGATCTAGCGCAAATATGGTGACGGTAACCACCGAGGAGAAAGAGGAGTACTGGTCGGATTCTGAACCAGCTGTGGTTTTCTGTCAAAAGGATGGAGAATACTATGGTGATGAAGAGCCCATAGTGGATTTTTGTTTCGATAAACTTGAGGTATTTCGGCCGGAAGCCGAAATAGAGAAATCGTTTGAGGAAGGATATAAAGCATTTGTTCCTGAAGCTCAACCAGGTACGATTTTGCCTCCAACTGCGAAGATGTCCCAGCATGTGAGGCCTTTATACGTTAAAGGTTGGGTCAATGGGAGACCACTCAGGAGAATGTTTATCGACGGTGGAGCCACAGTTAATATCATGCCACTATCCACACTAACGAAGATAGGCCGTTCGAAGGAAGATTTACTCCCTACGAGAATGAAGGTAATGAGTTTTGTGGGGGCTCAAACTGCGGCCGAAGGATGTATACTGGTGGATGTAACGGTCGGAACAATATCAATTCCGACCATGTTCTTTGTGGTGGATGCAGAAGTCCCGTATGCGGCCCTATTAGGCCGATGCTGGATTCATACATCCCGATGTTTGCCATCAACGCTTCACCAGAAAGTATGGTTTTGGAAAAAGGATGGCACAGTGGAAGAAGTAGATGGGGATCAACCTCCATTTCCAGTCAGCTCGGCCGGACGAATTGATGCGGTGTTATATGAAGAACCGATTCAACCATTCCTAGCAGTGGTAGGGGATCGGTACCCGCAGGTGATCGAGTGTGATTGGACAGATTTGGGATTTGAAATCAGATACCAGGCTGATGAACGGCCAGTCGAAGAAGAAAGTAAATGATGGAGTCACAACCGAATCAAGCGACCGAGTTCGAATCGGCCGAACTCGAAGTTTCAGATGACAAAGCAGGATGGAGCGATTTAATAGACGCAATTCCAAAGCGAACGCCGGATTTCAAAGCTCAAGACCCCTTGAAAATGGTCAATGTTGGTACAGACGAACACCCGAGGGAGATCCCATTGAGTGCGAATCTTGATCAGCAGATGACAAGCCGATTCAAGGAGGTTCTGGTCGAATTCAAGGACTGTTTCGCATGGGACTATACAGAGATGCCAGGATTGGAGCGGTCGATTGTAGAGCACAGACTGCCTATTAAAGAAGGGTTCAGGCCGCATAAACAGCCGGCCAGGAGGGCAGCGCCCGAAATAGTCCCAAAAATAAAAGAAGAAATAGAGAAATTGTTAGCGGCCGGGTTTGTTAGGCCAGCTAAATATGTAGAATGGCTATCAAATATTGTGCCTGTAATAAAGAAGAATGGAAAATTGAGAGTTTGCATTGATTTCAGGAATCTTAATATAGCCACTCCGAAAGATGAGTATATGATGCCTATTGTTGACTTGTTGATTGATTCGGCCGCAAAACAGGGGATGCTATCTTTCATGGATGGATATTCAGGATACAACCAAATTTTTATGGCCGAAGAAGACATTCACAAGACTGCATTTCGGTGCCCTGGCGCCATAGGGATATATGAATGGGTGGTGATGCCATTCGGACTGAAGAATGCAGGGGCTACATACCAGAGAGCCATGAACTATGTTTTCCATGACCTCATAGGGGATTGTGTTGAAGTCTATATTGATGACGTCATGGTCCGATCCAAAGATGTCGAAAGCCACTTGAACGATTTGCGGAAGGTGTTCACGAGGATGAGGCTGCATGGAGTCAAGATGAATCCAGCCAAGTGTGCTTTCGGAGTACAGGCAGGAAATTTTCTCGGGTTCCTGGTACATAACAAAGGAATAGAAGTTGATGCGAACAAGACCAGGGCTATCCAAGAAGTCAAACCACCACATGATAAGAAGAGTCTACAAAAGTTTCTTGGAAAAATCGGTTTTCTGAGACGATTCTTAGCAAATGCGGCTGGAAAGTCGAAACCACTAACCGATTTATTGAGGTTAAAGAAGGAAGAGGAGTTCAAATGGGGAATCGACCAACAAAAGGCCTTCGAACAATTGAAGCAGGATTTGATGAATCCACCTGTGTTGGTTCCTCCAATTTTAGGACGGCCATTGAAGTTGTATATAGCAGCGGCCGAAGAATCTATTGGAGCATTACTGGCGCAGGAAGACGATGAAGGAAGGGATCGGGCGATTTACTATCTTAGCCGAATCCTAAGGGACGCCGAAGTAAGGTACTCGCCGATTCATAAACTATGTTTAAGCCTTTATCATGCATGCCAGAAATTAGAATATTATATTCAACCAAGGCAAGTGATAGTGGTAGCTTCGGTTGACATAGTTAAGATTATGATGAATGATCCGGTCAGTAGCCGAAGAATGGCCAAATGGGCCATGAAGTTAAATGCATACGATTTGAGATATCAACCTTTGAGGGCTATGAAAGGACAGATTGTAGCCGATTTTCTGGCTGATCATATGATACATCCGACAACCAATGACACCGGTCATCAGGATCGGCCGAAAGAAGTTGGTGAGATAGGAATTGTATACTTGCAACCATGGGCAATGACATTTGATGGTTCTAAAGCCGCTTCAGGAGTTGGAGCAGGGTTTACCCTACAAACACCGGAGGGCAGGATATACAAATACTTCGTGCAACTGCCAGAGTCATATACGAACAACCAAGCCGAATATAAAGCGTTAATTTCGGGATTACAACGGTTGATAGAAGAAGGAGTCAAAGCAATCATTGTCAAAGGGGACTCGCAAGTAGTTGTTCAGCAATTGTTAGGCGATTTTTCGGTTAAGAGTTCCCAGTTGATTAGATTGTATGAAGAAGCGGTTACTTTGTTAGAAGAATTTGATGAGGTGTACATTGAATACATCCCGAGAGAAAAGAACGAAGTAGCCAATGAATTGGCTCAACATGCGGCTAAGTATCGGTTGATGCCGATAGCAGGAAATGTAGAAGTGCGTTTGGCCGAAACAGAGAAGGCCGAATGGATTAAAAAGATAGCACAGACATTAGAAGATCCTTCGGAGGCTAATCCAGCCGAAAAACGGAAAGCGATGGACTACGTCATAATAGGAGGATTATTATTCAAGCGTGCTATTGATGGAATATTGCTCAGATGCGTCGGAGAAGAAGACGCTAGAAGGGTAATGGGAGAGGTTCATGAAGGAATATGTGGTGCGCATCGGGCAGGAAAATCGATGAAGTGGAGTATTATTCGGCTGGGATATTATTGGCCGAATATGGGTCTTGATTGTGAAAAATATGCCAGAGGATGCACCGAATGTCAAAAGCATGGGCCGATTCAGAAGTTACCGGCCGAAGAATTGCATAAAATGATCAAACCATGGCCATTCAGAGGATGGGCCATGGACATCATAGGAAAAGTTCATCCCTCTTCGTCGAAAAGACATGAGTTCGTGCTAGTGGCAACAGATTACTTCACAAAATGGGCCGAAGCTCAGGCGTATGTCAGCATTTCACAAGAAGAGGTGATTGAGTTCATTAAGAGACAGTTGATTTATAGATTCGGGATCCCACAGACGATTCTAACAGATAGAGGAACTGTATTTGTGGGAGAAAAGGTCAAGGCCTTTGCAGACGAATATGGAATAAAAATTGTGCATTCGTCACCATATTACCCGCAAGGAAATGGACAAGCAGAGGCCACAAACAAACAGCTAATAGGAATCATAAAGAAGATGATTGAAGATCAACCAAGAAAATGGCACGAAAAGTTATCTGAAGCACTGTGGGCCTATCGAAATGCTAAAACTTCAGCTACTGGGTTCACACCATTTCGGCTGACTTATGGAATGGATGCAGTATTGCCAGCCGAAATAACAGTGCCGACTTTGAGAACAAGCCAGGCGGATTCGATGTCAGCCGAACAGTATGATCGTGCGATGAAAGATGAGTTATTAGAGATAAATTCCAATCGGGTGCAGGCCTTTGAGAATTTGCAGAAAAATAAAGATATTGTGGCCGATTGGTACAATAAGCGAATTCGTCTTAAGCGGTTTGAAGTTGGAGACTTAGTTTGGAAAGTTATATGGCCGCCGAAGCAGAAGGACGGCCGATTAGGTAAGTGGAGTCCCAATTGGGAGGGACCATTTATTGTTCATACAAGATTACCGAATGGAGCGTACGTTTTGGTGGACGAAAATGGTGAGCAGATGTCAAATCCAGTTAATGCAAGATACATGAAGAAATATTATCCATCAGTATGGGATCAAACATTAAGCAATGCGAAAAAGTAAAGATTTTATTGCATGAACGAATAAGTACAAAGAAGGTGCTACTTCGGCCGAAAGCGGCGTCGATAGCCCGAAATTACAATATACAAGGGAAACGTCCTATACTAAGCAGGCATATACAAGGGAAAGGTCCTTGAAAGACATTCAGCCTTGTAGAAATGCCGCTAGAACTATCGGCAACACAGAAGCAGGGCACAGTTGCTTGCCCCAGAACAGCATTGCCGATTTAAGTCCTACCACCGAACTTCTACTCTAGGATACGATAGAACGAAGAGTACAACGTCCCAGAGGTAGAAGTCAAACTCGGGTACAGCATCCGCACGACCTCAGACAGAAGAAGGAGGAGTGCAGCGAGGCAGTCACCCAAAAGCGGTGGAAGGGGGAAAGGAGGGAAGAATAACTAAGGATAGTTACTCCCCCTATTAGAAAAGGTCCGACAGGATATGCAACCGCAAAGTCGAAAAGGGGCACACCAGCATAGCCGTCGAGACCTTCATTTGGAATAATATATAAAGATCCTCGCCCATAAGAACATGGTGAAAAGGGCATTAGTTGAACTCGTGTTGCATAGGCGAAAGATTTTCGTGTCACGTCTGGAAATCCTTGCACAAGAATACTTGCCAAAAGCCATGGAGGAACTGGAGATAGGAAGTTGAACAAGGGAGAGGGGAGATCCATATTGCTATAGAAAAAAAGAAAAAGGGAAGTGATGGATAAGTGTCAACAATGCCAGGTATTTATAGGAAGAGATAAGTGCTTGGCGGAAGAAACGGTCAATAGTAAATGTTATTTATGGGAAAACGTTACAGCTAATTCCCGGAAAAAGCTGCTAATATTCAGAAATCAGCAATAAAGGAGACCGAAAACAATGGAATCAACGGGATACGAATCGCATTACGAAAGATACAAAAGATACGAATCCAAGTACAATGTATCGGCCAACATAGTCCAAAAAGGCCGATTACAGCTGTCAAAAAAGGGAAGAGTGACCGAAATTTACATTTGACAAAGGACAAGTCAAAACACAGAACTGATATACAAAGACAAATTAGTGGTCTTCCTGGTCGTCAACAGGAACAGCATCATCCAAGCCTCGCGAAGCGGCGGTAGTAGGATTAGCCGAAGACGTCATCAGATTCGGACTTGCCGAGGAAGAAGGACCAGCAGTTTCACCAGGAGGGAGATGAACGGTCGATGAACCAGCACCACAGGAAGCACCAGTTTTCCCTAAAAGAGAAGAAGAAGAGGGGGAATAATGAGTAAAAGAGCAGAAAAGAAGAGAAACCACAACAGGAAATGGAAGAGAACAGGGTACCTGAAGGAATGATCGTCAAAGGTGGGTTATCGCCCGAAGGAGAGGACTCTATCTCGGAAGGGTCCAAAGGAAACAAGACATGTGGAGAAAGGACTTGAACAACACTGTGCCCACCAAGGCTCTTGATGGCCGAATCCAGTTGACCAACTAAAGACTGGGTTTCGGCCCATTTTTCTTGGAAAGTACCAATAATGTAATCGTTGAAACTGATCCGCATGGCCAAATAAGAAGCATCCTCCTGAGAGTCTAAAATTTTGACCCTAGGAGCTTCGGCCGATTGACGAAGGGTTTTGATCGATTGTTTCAGATCGGCCGATTTTCGCTTAGTGTGAGCCAAAGTTGATTCCAAATCCTTCTCTTGTCGCTGGAGCTTAGCTATCTCAGCCCGAATCAAAGAAAGATCCTCGGACTGCTTAAGCTCCTGAGATTCCACTTCAGACAGCTTACTCATTTGAGCCCGATACTCTGCAGAATAATTGTCAAAGATGGCTCGTGAAGAGGCTGCAGCCTCACGTTCGGCGGCAAGCTTATGTCGCATTTTTAAGTGAGCCAGGAGTTCCTGATCCATTGAAAGGACAGACTTCGTAATCATCTGAAGAGTACCGTTCAGATTCAGAGATACCATCTCGTCATGAAATTGCTGCTCAAGATGGGACAAGAGAATAAGGATCGGTTTAGGGTTGACGAATTCCACGTCAGATTGTCGGCCGATTAGATTGCATAGCCTGGCCAGACAATCACCAAGGTGAGTAGAAAGATCCGACGGACGAGAAACCAGAGACACGGGAGAAAAGAAATCGTCCAAGACATGCCGATCAGGAAATGGCGATAAAGGGACATGATCGGCAGGGGTTTCATCAGCAGCCATACCACTGGGTAGGGGGCCAGACGGTTTCGGAACAACTAAAGATGAAGGTGTAGCAGGATCCGTAATAGGCTGAGGACGATCGACCGAAAGAGGGACGGAAGGGTCGGCCGAAGTAGAGCTTGCAATCAAACCCCGAGGGGTAACAGCAGAAGAACTAGCGGGAGCAGCCAAATTACTGGTACTGGCCGATGTGCGAAATTCGGCTACCGGAGGAGCCGATACCACAGTTGGAAGTGGTTGAACATCGGGGTGTGGCAAAATAGGTGGGACCTGACAAGAATAAGAAAAAAGAATTAGTCGAAGGAAAGGAGCCTGGAAAAGGAGAAAAATAGTGCAACGAACCGCAAAAAGGGAGGCAGGGATTCTGCCAAGCGGTGAATGAGACGAACGCCTCCTGGTCTGAGTAGGAGGGAGAAAGTCGACGAGAGAGGCCGAAGGCGAAGCAGGCCTTTTTCGACCAGGTTCTGAAGTAGAGGAGCAAGGAACATCTGAAGAAATCGGATAAGTGAGACACAAAGGAAAAGGAACGAGCAACGACCGAAGAAGAAAGGAAAAGAAAAGAAACATACCTGGGCGAGAAGCGGAAGACGAACCGAGAATGCGCTGAGGAGTGGAACCCGGAGACGATAAAGGGACAGAAGAGAATGCCAGAATAGGAGAGAAACCACCCCTCCGCAGAACTGAATCAAGGTTGGCACTAAAAAAGACGCCAGCAACACCGTTCCACCAAGACTGGAAACGGGAGGTGACGGACCCTGGACGAACAGCAAACTTCCAAACCTTGAAGGAGATCAAACGTTTGTGATAGAGGGAGCATTGCTGACGACTGGTAGAAGCAGAGAGGCGTCTACCGGCTCTGAGGGCCTCCACTAAGTCTTGACCAAAGCCGAATTGGCGGCTAACCAGATGGGGATTGTAAACTTCAAAAGGAATAGCAGACTTGGCAGAAACAAATGTGGAACCATTGAAGATCGGGCGGGGTAATATACACCTGTTCCATATTTGAGCAAAAGCCAAAGGAAGAGGAGTCCCGAAGGGGGAAGTAACAATATTCCTGACCCAAGCAAAGTCAGCTTTCCGGTAGTGATAATGAGAAAAGGCTTGTTCGACAGTACGACCCAGGAAATAGTTGATCCAGTGAGGGATCGACAAAGGAGGGAGGGGTGCTCTAAGAAGATCAGGAGCGATAAAATGGTTAGGACGAATATCGTGGGGAGGAAATTGGGAAATGTCGCGAAAGTGCCAAACCAACCACAAGTAAAGGAACCATAACGGGCCACGGGCTTTGTCAGACGAACCTTTTTCCCAACCCGACACAGTAGCCGAAATACCCGCATACAGATGAGCGAGGAAGAAATCGGCTGAAGGCAGGGTCACATGATTAAGAAGTGCCGAAGCAAAAGAGTATGTTTCGAGGAGAACACCCTTGGAAGGAACACACCAGAAGAATTTCGTAAGGAAATACATCATAAAAGCAAGAGGCTCTGAAGGGTGTGGAGCAGGCGAAATAGGATCACTCTGATGGGAAACGATCCAATTAGCAAAGGAATCGCCAGAGGAGAAGCCAGTATTTTTCTCCTTGGGCAACGACATAATGGCGAGGTTATCCCCACGAACAGAGAGGCCAAGGAGAAGTTTCACGTCCTGAATGGTGGGAGTCATCATCCCCCAAGGGAAACAAAAACAGTTCACAGAAGGATTCCAGAAGCAAAGAAGGGCCTGAATAGGGCGAAGATCTGTGGGAAGTGGCAAGGTACTAAGGGAAATCATACGGTAGACATATGACTTATGCCAAGAGTCACGACAGTGGGGTTCGAGGTGATGATACCACGCCACATAATCAGGAGAGGGCGAAGACCAATTAGCGAAAGATGAAGGAAAAAGCTTGGAAGAGAAACAGGGCTCATATAAAAGAACGGAACGATTATCAAAGATCCGAGTAGTACATTCATCGATATCCTCAGGAATGCCCAACGGACCTAAGGAGTAGAAGCCCTCAGGCAAGAGGCGAACTGCGGACTGAGAAGCAAAAGAGTTCTCAATTCTGAGAAGATCAGCAGAAAGAGCAGTAACAGGGGCAGAGGGATTTTCCATCGGAGAAAAATGGAAAGAGAGAGAGATAGAGGAGAAGTTGGAAAGGCAGTTCACTCCGAGTACGTGGTGGGCTACGTAAATAGGGGAATGATGGAGAGTATCCTCGAGAAGAAGAAAATAACCGCCAAAAGGAAGAAGAAAGGGAGGTTACTTGGGCTCTTTCGCATGGAAGCAATTCGCCCAAGTAAGGAGGGCATCTGTTGGGGCCATATGGAATAGTGGGCCGCGAAAGAGCTATTGGGCCATAAGACATGGGCCGGAAGAAAGAGGAAGTCCAAAAAGAAGATGGGCTCGAGATTGGTAAGGCCGAAAGTACATAGTAAACCGAAGGGAGGAAATCGAAGCTGATGAAGATTTCGGCCGAAATGGGAAGAAACAGCCGAAACCTAAACAACCGAATGGAAGAGAAAAAGAATTCGGCTCAGAGGAGTTAGCCGGAGAGCGGTTATTCCAGCTCCGGCTATAAATAGGGGTCGACGCACTCAAAATCAGGGAGATCAATCCAACCCCCAAATTACTTTTATCAATTTTAATTCCTTGTTATCTTTACTGCTTTCTTTACAGCTTTCCTTTACAGCTTTCCTTAGAATCTAGCCTAGTTTGTAGCGGTTACCATTTCCAAATCCACCGTTGCTCCTTAGCAGCTGGTAGTTTGGTTCTCTGTTTTTGGTGAATTCCGCCGTTGTTTCTTAACAACAGGCAGATTCTCCGTTGTATCGTGTTATTGTTGATCAATTCAAGGAAGATTCATTCAATTGTGGGCGCATTATTGTTAATTCGAACCCGTAATCGGTTTGATCCTTTTCCGATAGCCTCCCTTGAGGAGAAAAAGGTCCTTGGCTACACCCGAGCCAAACAAACACGTTATCAGCACGAAAAGACTCTGCCGAGGTTCTGCCGAAATTTTAGGTACAACTTTTATTCCTAGCTTTTCAATATAATTATGGCTAACGTTTCAAAGCAGGAATTCCCCCCGTTATAAGTTCCTGGTGATAAACACATGTCCTGGGCATGAGACGTTAAAAGGCACATGGCTTCAATGGGGTTAGAAGAGATTACTACCCCGATAAAAAGGCAATAAGCCAAGATCGAGTAAATTGCACCAAACAAGCTTGCTCTTAGTCCTGGTCATGAATACCAACAGGGTCCATAGGTCTTAGTTTGGTTATACCAACAGATTTAATGGATCTTTAGTTTGGTCATGTATACCGACAGAGTAACTGTTATCATATATTTATGCCGTCATTTTGATGAGCTTTTAAAGTGACAATATGTCATACTTGAAAGTCCACCAAATATTGGAAAATATTATTCGATCACCTGAAAATGATCGTAATGTCTCTCTTGGCCAAATAAAGCAATGAAATATTATGAATCTACGACAACAAGTGTTCCTCCATTTCACTAAATCAAAATATCTATGGTGTTGCTGAATGAAGATTTAAATCTATCAAAATCAGAGGTATGCTTGTTTATTTATTATTTCCAATATTATTATTATTTTAACTAACCTTGCAGAATTGGGTTCTATCCGAATAGCCATATTTTGAGCCAACGATATGGAAATGAAATTGCCCTTAATGAGCCTAAAAAAATATTGTGGTGATAAAAATATCACACTTGGCTTGGGAAAGCAATTTGTGTTATTGGCTAATATTTGGCCGGAATCAAATAATTTGGTACGAATCAAATCGTCTTTATAATGACAAAATGCTACAAACCCCAAATGAGGATAAACCCCAAAGGAGGGTATATATGTGCCCGGTTAAACCGGATGAATTGTGAAATACTCAAAATGGTATAAAAAAAAGACCATTACGCCTACATATGAAAAAGGGTATTGAAAATCCACTAAAATGTGGAAAAATTATACCGTCATTGATGATCATATTGGCTTTCTTCGCTGAGAAATGAAACACTGTTGAAAATTATGAATTCAAGCCAACAAGTGATTGACTTTTCCAAAAGGAAAAATGACTGAATATGATAATCCATGGTGTGGTTATTGTTATGCCAAAAGGCAAAATATTGACCAAATCATGATCGAAATTGAAACAGGGTTAAGCCATATTGGCGAATAATGAAAATGTAAATTCCCTGGAATTAAATAAATTGTCCATATGATGACAAAATGTCTTTTAAACCCAAAAGAGGTTTAGTATCATCATACCAGGAAATACACATTATTGTGATATCGAAAATCGTTGGACATTTAAATGTCACCTGGCTGGACATCTGGCTCGCTTATATTAATCTCAAAAGAGTAAACATTAAAGGCCAGATTTTGGAATGGACCATATTGATCATGATCATTCACTTGATAATAGAAGTGAAATATGGTATCACACATGAGATTAAATAAATTCATTGAGCACAATATTGGTGCCAAATAAAATGAAAGTTCACGCATTTATTCTCCGTTATAATCTCCCTTTGTGTATATAAATTATACACTTAATGGAAAATTAAATTGGATGCCGAAGAAAGCCACATATATGTGCCTCTTCGAAAGTGCTATTACGCATATTATACTGAAATGCAATAACCATTATCCCAAATGAAGATGGGAAAACCCACTGCTAATTTAAACACTGCAAGTTCAAAAAGACTCTGGAAGAGTCATTGTATACCTCCTGAAGGAGAATAAAAATTGTGCTTGAAAATGCACTATGATTATGAAAATCTCGAAAGAGCTTACTAAGCTTCAGTGATATTGGGAAAAATTGATGTCACTATGAAACATTGAATGAGGCAATAAGACTCTTGATTACTCAAATCATGATGCGGACAAAATTGTTAAAGAAAATTGCATCAATATCTTCTAGCATGTATTATACAAATTAAAGCTGAGTGCCACTGAAACAAATTATGTGATAGACCTGAAGTCTACAAGTAATTTTCTTAATTGGCACGATCGGCTTAGGCATCCTTCTAAAAGCATTATGCTGAGGTGAATTATTGAAGATTCAAATTCAAATGAATCTATATGCGTTGCTTACACATAATTAATTGTGAGCATAATGACATCCAATAAAGAAAATAAGATTGGAAAATGCCACTGAATTTTAATCGCGTGCAAGCCAGGCCTGGCCAAAGTATATGCCAAAGTAAGTAATGACTAAAGTGCACGCTGAACTGATAAGGTCAAAGTTACCTACAACAGTTCGGGGACATACTATACAGCAACGCTTGTGTAAATAAAGCCGACAGACTGTCATTAATTCTCTTCCCTAACATTGATATAAGCCCAATGCATAATAATTGAAAATATTTGGGTGCGCGATATACGTCCCCATTATGCCACCCTAATTGGGCTCCCAATGACGATTGAGTACATAAATGTCAGATACAAATCACCATTAGTAAATTATTTGGTACCAAAATTTGGTGATTTTATATAAGGTTTGCAAATTATTTACCGACATTAGGGGGAGATGTGGATCAACCGAAAAAAACTACAAATTCACTGCCAAACTATCATGTGACTCTAAAAGGGTTACTAAATCCCACATATCGGCATTGCCCAAGGAAAACTTGTTGCATGAGTAAAATGCTTATTGCACAAGATAATCACTTGGTGTCGAGTATGTCCTAAATGGACCAATTAAAAATATGAAAGATAAAATTTCTTTCACGCCAAAAGTGCGATAAATCATCTGGTTCTAAAGGTAAAATCCTCGAGGTTTACAGATTTTATAAAGTGACAAAATTGATGAAACAAGCTCTAGAAATGAGCAAATAGCTCAAAAAAGAGCAGGGCTTTTTAAAAAGGAACGAGATCTCAAACAATTGTCACAAATAAAATATTTGGAACCCAGATGAAATTATATTGCAAACCTAAATCGGTTGATGAATGTCGGTTAAAGAAAATATTAGTATTATGTGCAATCTAAATGCACATTATCTACCAACTTCAGCGAAAGTTTAATAAATGGAGGTTATATCAATGACCCTATATGCCCATGTATTTTTATAAAGAAAAATGGGTCATAATTTGTAATCGTTTCAGTCTATGTTGACGATTTGAATTTAATTGGAACTCCTGAAGAGTTGAAAAAGGCAGTTAAATATCTTAAAAGGGAGTTCGAAATCAAAGATTTCAGAACAACGAAATTTTGCCTTGGCTTGCAAATTGAGCATTTGAAAAATGGCATATTTGTTCATCAATCAACTTATACCCAAAAGGTATTAAAGCAATTTAGAATGGATTATGCTCATCCATTAAGTAATCCAATGGTCGTTCGGGCACTTGATCATGTAAAGGATCCTTTTAGGCCAAAAGAAGATAATGAAGAACAACTTGGCCCAGAAGTGCCATATTTAAGTGCAATTGGCGCGTTAATGTATCTTGCAAATAGCACACGACCTGATATCGCGTTCGCTGTTAATTTACTCGCAAGATTTAGTTCTTGCCCTACTCAACGACATTGGAAAGGCATAAAGCACATATTTCGCTATCTCCAAGGAACAGTTGACCTTGGGTTATTTTACCCAAAAGATTCCCCATATGAGTTGATCGGATATGCCGATGCAGGATATTTATCAGATTCACACAAAGCCAAATCCCAAACAGGCTATCTCTTTATATGTGGTGGAACTGCTATCTCATGGAGATCTATGAAACAAACATTAACGGCTACTTCATCAAATCATGCTGAAATATTAGCAATCCATGAGGCTAGTCGAGAATGTGTTTGGTAGAGGTCAATGACTAATCATATATTGAAAAGTTGTGGTTTTGGTCACTGAACCAAAAATGCCCCCAACAATTTTATTTGAAGATAACTCGGCTTGTATAGCCCAATTGAAAGGGGGTTATATAAAATGAGATAGGACTAAACACATTTCACCAAAATTTTTCTATACCCACGATCTTCAAAAGAATTGTGAAATTGATGTGCAACAAATTCGATCAGATGAGAACTTAGCAGATCTATTGACCAAGGCATTGCCAACTGCAACGTTCGAGAAGCTCGTGAAGAAAATTGGAATGCGGCGGCTTCAAGATTTAAAGTGATGTCCAAATCAGGGGGAGAAATAAATACAAGAATACTGTACTCTTTTTCCTTCACTAGGATTTTTTCCCACAGGGTTTTTTCCTAGTAAGGTTTTAACGAGGCATGTTCTTTGTATAAAAGCATCCACAAGGGGGAGTGTTGTGACGTCGACGAAACGTGGATCTCTCTCGTCAAGGAGATGTTGTTTCGACGTCGACGAAGTGTGGATGCTGTATGGCCAAGAGGATGTAGTCACTATTATTAGATTACTTAGTCTATTAAGTTTCCTATCTTGGCGGTGTAATAGCTCTATAAATATGAGGTGTAAAGTTCTCAAATTTTAAGTTGAATTGAAGTAATGAAAAGCATTACTAATATACTGCTCTCACTCCGATTTATACATTCTGCTCATGCTCATATAATATATACTAGCAATTTGCGTTGTGCGATGCACAACATATTTTGGATATACAACTGCCCGTGGAAGAAAAAGAAATATTGGGTTGAACTTAA